>JAJIBD010004766.1:0-10000 GCA_021461705.1 Cryptotis parvus | reverse complement strand
TATCCTGGCTCTGCACTCAGAAATTACTCCTGGTGGTGCTCAGAGACCATATGGGATGCTGGGGATCAAACCCGGGCTGGCATGGGCTGGCCACGTGCAAGGCAAACACCCTACCTGCTGGACTATCACCCCGGCCCCCATTCCTTTTTTTCCCTTTTAAAGCAAAATAATGAGCGCCCACCACCTGGGACACTACTCAGAGCAGTGTTGCAGACAGACGCAGTTCCAAATCATTAGGTTCTGTCACTTTGGGGATTTTGGAATACCACTTGCTTAGTTCATTTGCAGCCATCTGCTGCTCTTGCAAATTTATAGTCACTTTGACAGGCAACTACTCACTTTGAGCACAAATTCCATGACTGTGCTGAGTTTCCACTCTAGTTACTTCAACCCTTTTCTACATTATTCTTAACCTATAAAATTAAACCCATTTCTTTGCATGAATTTTGTAGTTTTTTCATTTTTAGTTTTTTTTTAATTTTCTTCATTTTATTGCTTAATTTACAGGATTTCTGATGAACATATATGAAAGATTATAAAAACTTTTAGTGAACTGTATCCAGCAAAATATAAAAATATCATAAAACGTTATTAAGGATTTATCCCAGGAGTTCATGGATAGTTTAATACACAGAAGTCAATGAATGGAATACACTGTGACAATACAATAAAATATTTTAAAAACTCATTCAATCATACCAATAGATATAAAGAATGCACTTTACAATCTAACAATAATTCATTATCAAAGTTCTTAATAAATGAAAATAAAAGGTTACTCCCTAATTAAAGGGCATTCCCTTTTAAATTCCCTGTTATGTGTACCTAGGTCGAGAAGTCAACATGATGAATGATCTAAAACTTGAGATGCGCAGGAGGAAGAGAGCGGCATGGAATGTCTTCCAAGCACCCTAGAAATAGCTAAAAAGACAAAGAACCTCCGGCTCTGGGTACATCTCTTCAACTCCCTGCATTAACATATGCCTCAGAGACCTGGGTCCTGCATTAACATATGCCTCAGAGACCTGGGCCCTACGAAGGCAGGATGAGAATGATATTCGGGTCTCACAAAGAGGAATCGAAAGAGCTATGCTTGGAATACAACGTCTCACTCAAGAGAAAGAAGAAATCCGGAGCTCCGACCACCACCGCTGTTCCAGAGTCAGGAACGCTGTCTCATTTGCCAAGGCATAAAAATTTGATGGACTGGACATGTAATGTGATTTGGAGACGACCGCTGGACTAGAGCCGTTACCAACTGGATCCCAAGGGATGTCAAAGATCACGTGGCTGCCCACCTACAAGATGGTCAGACTTCTTAGTCAAGACCCTGAACGAACGGTTTGAGTCTCTTTGTATTCCTGATCATTTGTGCTCCTATACTCATTGCATCCCTATTCAAGTACACAAAAAGTGGAAAGACCAAGAACAAATGACTGTATTTAAAAAAAATCTCTAGCTTATGTACACAATGGAATACTACTCAGCTGTAATAAAAAGATGAAATCATGCAATTTGCCATCACATAGATGGAACTTGAGTATAATTTAAATTGAAAGAAGTCAGAACTAAAGATATGGAGAAAGAATGATCACTATAATATGCAGGACATAAAGAAAAATATTAAAAGAATAACAAATGGAAAAATGCAACCAAAATTGGGCTTTGGTTTAAAGACCTGAGCTTACCATGGGCAGAGTTTGGAGTGGGCTGCTGGGTGGAAGGGAATCAGAACCAGTACTGAAGAGAATAGTACACTCTGGTGAGTTTTTGTATTACAATATTGTATGCATAAAACCCTGTTATTAACATTAACATTGTTAATAACATTGTAAATCATAGTGGTTTAATTTAAATTTAAACATAAAAGTAAGCAATGATTCCCATCAAAATTTCCATGGCATCTTTTAAGAACATAGAACTAATACCTCAAAAATTGCATTGATTCATGAAATTCTCAGAATCCAAAGTCATCCTAAGAAAATAAGAAGATGTCAGGTACTATACAGATTGACTTTAATCTTTACTACAGAGCTTTAGTCATTAAAACTGCATGGTACTGGAACAAAGACAGACACTTGGATCAATGGAATAGAATTGAGAACCCAAAGATAGATACTTAGTAGTTCATCTTGTTTCAGTTAATTTATAACTAGGTGGGTGGGGTGGAGCCAAGAGAGCTTATTTAGCAAAGGATGCTGGGAAAACTGGATTCCACATGCAAAAATATGACTCTAAGATGAATTAAAAATGAATTATCAAAATAGAAATCAAACCTCTTTCTGTAAGATACAATGAAGAAAACATACAAATGATTCTTCATGATCTTGAGATCTGCTTTTATTCTTTAAATAGTAGCTGCTTGGTGAGACAATTGCTTGATTGAACCTCTTTAGAAAATGGTTGGAGACTCCTCAAAATATTTAGAATAAAGTCCCCATTTACTTTAAATTCTACTGTTGGAGAACCACCCCAATAACACCAGTGTAAGACTCTAAAAGGACACATGCACACATATGTTCATCATAGCAACATTTGCAATGTCAAGATATAGGGAAAAGCTAAGATCTGGTATAAAATAGACATATGTGAGTATAGAAATTGTAGCATAGATACATAGTGTATCTACATTATAGAATGTTTAGGTTGTATTAAATATAACATCTTTTTTGTTTGCAGTTAGCTGCAATTTGATTGGAGTTGGAGGAAGTCATGCTAAGCAAAATGAATCAGAAAGAAAAGGAAGGGAATTCGAGAGACAGCACAGCAGGTAGGGTAATTGCCTTGCATGCAGGTGACTTTGATTTTATCACTGGCTTCGCCTATGGTGCCCTGATCAAGGATGATCCCTGAGCACAGAACCAGGAGTAAGTTCTGAGCACAAGTGGGTGTTGCCCAAACATCTTGCCACCCACCTCCAAGAAAAGAAAATACAAAAGAAGTCATGCTAAGCATGCTAAGTAAGTAAAGAAGGAAAGAAAGAAACAGATACTAGATCATCTCACTTCTTTGAAAATTATAAAGAAATAAGCAAGGTATTAGATGATTTCCAATGGAAACATCATTAAGAGCACTGAATTATGGTCAATAGCACTGTAATAAGAGGGTGCTCTGGGATTAGGGTGGAGGACTGGGGAATAACGGTACAAGGATTTCAGTACACCAGTGGCAGGTAGCACTACAAATATAAAACAATTATTTTTATTAGTGTAAAATGCATAATATTGTAAAATACATAACATTGATTTAGCAATAACACATTCAGCACTGAAAAGTTATAATTCTACTAAACTATAAAAAACAATAATCTTGCCTTTTGTTAAAACATGAAACATGGATAGATGGAATTAGAGTGGGAATGTGAAGTGAAATCAGTCAGAAGGCAAATAAGGAGTGTTCTCAATCATAAATGATAGATGAAGAAACAAAATTACAATGTCCAATGAAAACAAACACCTAACTCAAGCTACAACATTGTGTTTACCAATGTGAATGGGCTGAAAGAGTCCAGTTGTCTGTAGTGAAGGAAGATCTCAGCAACCTCCACAATACAATATTTACACTCTTGACAATAAATATTTACACTCTTGATAACATAATGGAAAAATTAACAAACCAATGTGAAAATAAGAGGAATAATGAGGAAATTTCTGAGCCATCCACTAACTTTTTCTCTATATTAAAACATAAAAATTATTTTTAAGATGTTGAATACTGTGGTTAGGAAGCTAGCCTTGCATACAGTCGACCTTGGTTCAATCCAGGGTACCAAAAAACAAATAAACAAAATAATTATTAGTACTGCTGGGTTTTGCCCAGCATCCCCACTCTCAATGTTTATTGAAAACAAACTTTAAAAATATTATTTATTTTTAATTGAATCATAGTGAGCTACACAGTTACAAAGTTTTTCATGATTGGGTTTAAGTCATATAATGTTCCAACACCTGTTCCTTTATCAGTGAACATTTCCCACCACCAATGTTCCCAGTTTCCCTCCTGTACCCCCTGCCTCTCCTCTGTGGAGGCACTTTCTGTCTCCCTCTCTCTCTCTCTCTCTTCTCTCTCTCTCTCTCTCTCTGTTTCCCCATCCCTCCCTTCATTCCTCTCCCTGCCCCTTTTTGGGCATTACAGTTTACAATACAGATAGTAAAAGATATGTCCTTTACCTTCTTTCAGCACTCAGTTCCTGTCCAATGTGATCAACTATTATTGTCATACCAGTCCTTTCTCCATTCTTAATGCCCCAACCATTGTCCAGTACTCCTAGCTCCTGTTTTCTCTGCCTTGAATATTAGTCTTATACTAT
The DNA here is from genome assembly GCA_021461705.1 of Cryptotis parvus. Taxonomy (NCBI): domain Eukaryota; kingdom Metazoa; phylum Chordata; class Mammalia; order Eulipotyphla; family Soricidae; genus Cryptotis; species Cryptotis parvus. Next base: position 5,691 of record JAJIBD010004766.1, on the reverse strand, counting down.
TTTTATATACCACAAATCATTTCAGTCATTCTATAACTGTCCCTCTCCTTCTAACTCATTTCACTCAGCATGGTATTCTCCGTTTTCATTCATTTTTAAGAAAATTTCATGGCTTTATTCTTCCTAATGGTTACATAGTATTCCATTGTGTAAATGTAGCATAATTTCCGACTTGACTCTGCAATATTGCTTCTGGGAATATTCCTTGGTGGTCCAAAAACACAACAGAAATGCCCTCTATGGGACTCAGGATAAGCCAATGAACCTCTCTCAGACTGTTTTCTTTCCTGTAAAACTAGCAATATGTTAATCAGATTGTGGCAGATCATTTGTTTGAAGTGCTTACAGAAGACCTAGACCATGATTCTTACTCAGGGATGGAAAGTGAATATAATGATGACCTGTAGCTTAAACCCAAGTACACATCATTTTTAAGGCAGCTACCGTAAAGAACAATAAAGGAAGGACCACAGTAATTGGCTTAAAGACACACATAAGTAAAAAGAATCAATCCTTTATTCTGATAAATGGAGTTACCTTCTCTGAGAAAAAATTCAAAATACATTTCAAAAATCTCCAGAAAGTAAGCCAAATATATAGTCTTTCTAATTATAAGCTACTTTTTTTTCAAAATGAAAATGCTTTAAGAAAAAGCATTTCAGTAGTTATAATTATTGTGGATGGTGTGGATCTTTGAAGAAAATGATTAGAATTCAGAGGCAGACATATTTTTAAAGGACTCACCTACCCTCAATCAAGTCAACCATCAAATTATTTTCTTTCCTGAACTAGTCATCACACACATACACATGTTTTATTATGCACGTATACACCCATATGAAGTCCTCAGAGAGCCTCTACTGTGGTAATTTGGACACATAAGGATGAAAAGAGCATTAGAAAGGAGTGATGTCAAGAGGTTACAATGTATTCTTTTCTCTGTCGAGAGTAGAGCACTGCCCTGTGTTTAGAAATTTTAGGTTATGTATCTAATCTATAAGATAGATATCGATCCAGATGTTATCTTCCTTCTGAATATTTAAATTTGGTTGTTAATCCATTCTAAATGGTCATTTTAAATTTATGAAGTTTGAAAGAAGTGTATAAAAATACTCATGAAGATTATAAGATTAAAGATATTATTAGATAAGTAAACAAAAACATATATATCCATTTTCCTCTTCATGTTACCAGATTTTCAGATTATCTGGGAAAATTATTATTTTATTCCATTCATTGGGAGGTTAGTGCGCACCCAGAGGTTCTCAGAGTTTATTCCTGGTGCTGCACTCAGTGATCTCTCCTGTTGGTACTATGCACACAACACTCATTGTCAGGTCTTGAACCTGGTGCACCACAATTAAGGTAAAAATCTTAACCTCAATACTATCTCCCTAGTTATAATTTTAATTTTAATAAAATATTCCCTTGTCCTATTTCTAATCTTGTTTACTAAATCTCTCTTTTATAATAATATAGTAGTAAGCAAAAACAAATAATTTTAGTGTAAATTTAAAGCAAATTTAAATCTGATTTCATGCCCTACTAATCAGAGTCCCACCCTATAGAGAAACCTATTTCAAGCCCAGGTATGCTCGAACCAGAGACACAGATACATGGGGCAGAGATGCTACTGGCTCTCCCTGTGCTCTGCTGATCATGAGGCATCCCAGAGGGAGGGTGAGTTCTTACCCTGGCCCGCAATTCCCATAGAGCCTCTGAAGAAGCCAGAGGAACCCCCACACCAAGATTGAAGCCATTTTCAACATCTGGACTCCACAGCTCATCAGAGCTCCACAAAAGAGAAAAACTGATCTTAAGCCCTGCTCGTCAGAGCACCACCCTATAGAAGAGCCTATTTCAAACCCAGGTATGCTTGAACCAGAGACACAGATACATGGCACAGAGCTACTACTGGTTCTTCCCAGTTCATCAGCAGATGAATGAACTGAGAGCATCTCTACTACCGAGAGTATCCCACGCATGGCAGAACTTGGCAAGATAACTGTGTCAAATTCGATATGCCAAGTACAGTAAGGATGATTCCTCATTCCCATGACCTGACTGAATGGTTTGAAGCTCTTCATGTTCCTGTAGAGAGCAGATGCCCTAGGGCTACACTAGCACGTGACAGGGACGAATGGAGACGTTACTGGTGCCAACTCGAGCAAACCGACGATTAATGGAAAGACAAGTGATTCAAGTGAGTCCCTTGCCCTACTATTTCTAATCTTGTTTACTAATTTTCTCTTATAATAATAAAGTAGTAATCATGAACAAATAATTTTAGTGTAAATTTAAAGCAAAGTAAAAAGTACTCCCCAGATTCCTAATCTTCTAACACAGACATTTAAGAAAGAACTGTATACTGATGATGCTACTAGGGCTGTGGGGCTCAAAATCTGCTTTAGTTGGTGTCATAATGAATGACAATATACTTCATGTCAGACCAAAGGTGACAGATTATTTTCTATGTAAATCATATACCTAGTAACCAGAAATTTTATAATAGTTCTCCATGATAAATCTATTTTATACATTATGGCAACCTCCTAAAAATAACTGCAAAACTCTTTCTAAATTCTGAACCTCTTTCATCATTCTATCTTTACTGTGCATTGCTCAATATAAACAAATGACCATTAAAATAGAGTTATTGTGTTTTGGCAAAGGTATAATGTACCTGAGAGCACTCCAATCACAGTAGACAATTCCTTTATAAGTTCCTGAGGGGGAAATGTATACATGTTTATTTCTGGTTCTATTAGGAACAAGCATCCCAGCAGTCTTTAAGGGAAAATAACTTCTCCAGATGAACATTGATCTATATCATCCTTATATGGTCTATTTTTACCACATTAAGGTAAAGTCTTACCTTTCTGTAACTTTTCTCAAAAATTGGCTTCGATATGCTGTATGCTATTCAGACTACAAGAAAAAATGTTAAAATATTTCAGATTCATATCATCTCTTCTTAGTAAAGAACTATTTTAAATCACTGGGTATAACATCTCATTTTATTTCTGAATCTTTTTGTGTTATATGAATGTTGGGGATAGTTTGAAGATTCACTTGATCACTTGACATCCCATTATTCATCGATTTGCTCGAGCAGGTGTCAGTAATATTGCCATTTGACCCGATAACGTGCCAGTGTAGCCCAATGGCATCTGGCTGCTTCAGGAATACAAAAAGCCTCAAATCAGTCATTCAAGGTCTTGACGAAGAAGTCTGACTATCTCATAGGTGAGTGGCCATGTGATCTTTTGACATCCCGTGGGATACAGTTGGTAACCGCTCTAGTCCAGCGGTTGTCTCCAAATCGCAACACATGTCCAGACATCTGATTTTTGATGCCTTTGGCAAACGCAACAGTATCCCTTAATCTGGAACAGCGATGGAGGTCAGAACTCCGAATTCCTACTCATTTGAGTGAGGCATGATATTCCAAGCATAGCTCTTTCAATTCCTCTTTGGGAGACCCGAATAGCATTTTCATCCTGCTTTCATAGGGCCCAGAGCAATGAGGCTTATGTTAATGCAGGGAGAATGGTGGAGTCAAAGAGATGTGCCCGGAGCCAGAGGTTCTTTGTCTTTTTAGCTATTTCTTCAATGCTTTTGAAGGCATTCCATGCTACTCTCTTCCTCCTGCGTAGTTCAGGTTTTAGATCATTCATCATGTTGACTTCTTGACCTAGGTACACATAACTGCTGCATTCAGAGATGTTTGTTCCATTGAGAGTGAATGGGACCTCTGGAACTAGTTCATTTTTCATGAACATAGTTTTGTTGAGATTAAGCTGTAGACCTATCTTCCCACATTCTCGGTCAAAGTCAGCCAGCATTTGTGCCGCTTGGCCTATGTTTGGCCACCTACAGCAAAGTGCAGGTGGTGTAGTTGCCGACCATCTATCTTCAGTCCCATTCCTTCCCATTCTAATTGTCGCATGATGTTCTCGACGGTGGTGCTGAAGAGTTTTGGTGAAATAGTATCACCCTGATGAACCCCTCTTTTGACATCGATGACCACTTCTTTGTAGAATGGTTAGATCCTGGTGGTGAATCCATAGTACAGCTCACGAAGGATCTTGAGGTATTGGGTTTGAATGCCCTGTTTGACTAGAGCCTCGATGACTGCTTCAGCCTCCACAAAATCAAAGGCTTTCTTTAAATCAATGAATGTGAGACACAACAGCATCTAGAACTCCCTAAAAACTTCAATGAGCTTGGTTACCATGTAGATATGGTCGATTGTGCTGAATCATTTTCATAAGCGAGCTTGCTCACATGGTTGTCCTTCATCTAATGTTCTGCCAATCCTGTTCAGGATGACTTGAGTAAAAGGCTTATAGATTGTATCTGATCGCATCTAAAGTTGCTTTATTTTGAAAGTGTCCTATTCACAGAAATGTGAATCAAACCCTAGATAACTGTTTGTCAAAGGGTTCAAAGCACCTTGGTGCCTATAATAAAACAGAATAGCTCACCATGGTGTATAACTACTGAATTAGGATATCCATGTCTGCTAGAGAATGGTCTATTGTACATAGTCTTTTTTCTGGATTTTGATGATTTTTTTAAAACCTACAAAAGAACATACCTATTTTGTTAGGATCAGATTCCACCAACCCTTTTCTTCTCCAATAAGTAGAAGTTCTTCCCAGGTGCTGTCAAAGCACTTACAACTTGCCTTTCTAAATCTTCAATATTTAACATTATAATTGTCTCCATTTATCCATATCTTTTCTAATAGCCTGCAAGTTCCTTGGGTACAGAGCATGTCTTGTTCAGTAATATAGCATAGTGTCTGATATACTGCTTAACTCAAATAATATTAATCAGATGATGCTCAATTAACTTCTTTATGTCCAATGACGTATAAATAGGTTATGCTTGTATAACCTTTCTAATGTTCCCTCAAACTTATTATAATGGCACATCTTGAGAAATGCAGGGAGAACAGTGGAGTTGAAGAGATCTGCCCGGAGCCGGAGGTTCTTTGTCTTTTTTAGCTATTTCTTCGATGCTTTTGAAGGCATTCCATGCTGCTCTCTTTCTCTTGCACAGCTCAGGTTTTAGGTAATTTATCATGTTGACTTCTCGACCTAGGTATACATAGCTGCTGCACTCAGAGATATTTGTTCCATTGAGATGGAATGGGGCCTCTAGAACTAGTTCATTTTTTGAGATCCAGCTGTAGACCTATCTTTCCACATTCTCGGTCAAAGTCAGCCAGCATTTGTGCCACTTGGCCAATGTTTGGTGCTATTAGAATGATGTCATCAGTGAAGAGGAGGTGGTGTAGTTGCCGACCATCTATCTTCACTCCCATTCCTTCCCATTCTAATTGTTGCATGATGCTCTCAAGGGTGGTGCTGAAGAGTTTTGGTGAAATGGTATCGTCCTGCCAAACCCCCAGTTCTCTGTGCATTAACATATGCCTCAGAGACCTGGGCCCTATGAAAGCAGGATGAGAATGCTATTCAGGTCTCCCAAAGAGGCATCGAAAGAGCTATATGCTTGGAATATCATGCCTCACTCAAGTGGGAGAAGGAATTCGCAGTTCTGATCTCTGTCACTGTACCAGAATCAGGGACGTTGTCTCTTTTGCCAAGGCATCAAAAATCAGATGGGCTGGACATGTAATGCGATTTGAGATGACCGCTGGACTAGAGCCATTACCAACTGGAT
>JAJIBD010004765.1:0-157189 GCA_021461705.1 Cryptotis parvus | reverse complement strand
AAGGAACAGTGTGCTAATAATTGTTGAATGTGCTATTACCCACCTATAACTGAGCATTAAATACAGGCATTAAATATACTTAATAATGCTCATTTAATAATGCTCATTAAGCATTTAATAATGCTCATTTAATAATGAGCATTAAATATAGATATACATGATAACCTCTAAGTGTATGTATTCACTTTATCACTGTATCACTGTCTTCCCATTGTTCATTAATTTGCTCAGTGGGCACTAGTAACATCTCTATAAGTCCTGTACAAGCCAGTGTAACCCAAGGGCATCTGATTGCTCCATGGACAGGAAGAGCCCCAAACCATTCTTCAGGTCATGGAACTTAGGTCCATAATTGTTACTATGTTTTGGCATAACAAGTAAATAAAACACGGGTAGCTTGCCAGGCAATGCCATGTAGGTGGTATAGTCTCAGTAGAAGGCTCTCGAGCATTTACTGTTGAAACTTAAAGGGGAAAGATCAGGTTTTGTCTTGGATGGAGCTCTGAGGAACTATGGAATCTGGATGATGAGAATGATGGACTGCATAATGTGGGGTTTGCTCTGGCTTGTGCTAGGCTTAAATGTGAAAGATCTTGGGAAGGACCTTATCCTAAAATCAGCAATCTCTAAGAATGTTGCCCCTGCCGCTTTGCGGCCACATACCATTGTAGATGTGGCTCAGGCATGGGTGAGTCTCTCTCTTCCCGGAGCAACCAGAATGGATGTGGAGGAAAGGGCAGGGGACCAAAACTCCACTCCCAGTCCAGTCAGCATGGTCTCTTCCCTGCACATAAGAGCGAACCCTTGGAACAATATTGATCTCGGCCAGGGGCTGGCCAAGCCACTTACTGGGAGGTCAGCTCCATTGGTTGGTTCCACGTGGGGCCGACTGAGCAGCAAAATTGTGGGTCTGAAGTGGATAGGTCTGGATCTCTTCTGGGATTGCAGATTAGCTGTGAGTCTGGCATGGCTGGGTCAGTGGATGTATTATAATCACAATATGTAAGAGAAGTGGATGGGTCTGGATCTCTTCTGGGGTTGCAAATTAGCTGTGAGTCTGACATGTGTGGGTCTCAATCACAATATGTAAGAGAAGGAAGTGAGAGAGAGAAGAGAGAGAGAAAAGAAATAAAGAACCTGCCATAGAGGCAGACTATGGGAGCGGGGAGGGAATCGGGGACATTGGTAGTGGGAAATGGGCACTGGTATAGGGATGGGTGCTGGAACACTGTATGGCGAAACCCAAACATGAACATCTTTATAATTGTTTATCTCACGGTGGTATAATAAAATCACTGGTCACTTTTCTTTCCGATGACCATAGATTTGCTCAAGTGGGCACCAGTAACATCTCCATATATCCTGTTATATGCTAGTGTAGCCCAAAGGGCATCTTCTTGCTCCAGGAACATAAGGAACCTCAAACCATCCCATCAGGTCATAGGAATGAATGGGTAGCTTCCCATGCTCTGCTGTGTGGGTAGGCTACTTTTGTAGTCACATACTCTTATTTTATCAATCAAATGCTTTGTATGGATTTGGTTCTAAATTCTTGCAGTCTTTTATGATACATAATGTGAGGAATATAGAAATTAATATAGATGATTTGAGTGATAAAATTTACTGGCTTAATCAATGTCATATTTTCTATATTCATCACATTGTCTATTATAAGGACTATAAGAACTTAATATTGTTTTTAAGTTGGGACACACTGAGAAAATATATAACTTAAATGAGAGAAACCCATGCTTCTGAGAGAAAGGTTTTGTTGTTGTTGTTGTTATTGTTGTTTTATCCATAGAGAGGGGTAGATTACACTTATCCAATCCTATCTGATTATATGCTCCATATGTAATTCATCATTTTCTCTACATTTACTACTGATATTAAATAACTCAAGCAAATGGCAGTGCCTTTTTGTTCCTAGGGACTTGAACAGATCATACTCTTCAGTTTCTGCAAGCTATATCCTCTTTTCTTTTTTTAGAGTAGTACAAGGCTTGGTTTTCCACTATAGACTTCTATGAACATTTTTTATAACATGCATATCCTTTTCAACCTTTCCCTCATCTTGAAAAGTATAAAGGTACAAATATCTTTGTATAAGAATTTAGTTTTATTGTTAAAAACAATGAAAAAATCTTGACAGAAAAAATTTGGTGGTGGTTTTAATAATGGTTTTGTAAAACTTAAGTGCAATCATTGGCAATTTTTAAATATGACATATATTGTCTTACATAGAAATAAAATAATTTAAAAGCTTACTTAAAATTAAATTGAACTCAAGCCTGCTGAATATAAGGCAAACGCCCTATCCACTGTACTATTGCTCTAGTCAAAGTCATTATTTTAACAAAAAAATTAAAAGCCAAATAATAGGTTGAAATCTATCAATGTCATTAAAATGTTTCAAATAAAAGAATTTTAGTATTTCTTTTTACTTAAAAAGCTGCACCAAGCCCTCATTCTCTGCATTTAGAACACCTGAAAAAATGCAGGACGTGTGATTTAGAAGCATTGGTGTCAGCTCCCGGCATGGCCCCATTTCCTTTTTGTAGGATAATAAATGAATATCATTCATTTAAGCAACAACTATCCAATGCTCAGCATTTCTCTCTGAAAGACAAAACAAGGCCTTTGGAGACTGCAGTGGTCAGTGAGCCTCATCTTTTCCTTAAGGTACTTACAGTCAGTGAAGGAAACACAGAAACCTCACATTATAACTTCAAGTAATAGTAATATTTTAGCAGTGGTACAAAATACTGTCTGTGAGTCTCACAGACATGGGTCAGAGCTGCTACTGGCTCTCCCCTGTGCCCAGCCACTCACGAGGCGTCCGGGAGGGATGGTGGGTTCTAGCCCTGGCCCGCCTCCCCAGCAGAGCCTTGCAACAAGCCAGATGAACCCCACTCCATGAGGGCCTCCATTTTCCACATCCGGACTTCTCTCTTGTCAGACCTCCACCCAGCAGACCAGCCTATCAGCGCCCGGCTCATCGAGTTCCACCCTCACGTCTTTCTTAAATCCGGCTCAGGTTGCCGTCCAGAGCTCCGACTGGGGCAGAGCTGCTACTGCTCTCCTGTGCCAGCCACTCACGGGCGTCCGGGAGGGGTGGTGGATTCTAGCCCTGGCCCACACCCCAGCAGAGCCTTGCAACAAGCCAGCGCCCAGCCTCCATGAGGGCCTCCATTTCCACATCCGGCTTCTCTCAGACCCCACCCAGCAGACCAGCCTATCAGCGCCCAGCTGTGTGGCCTGCTGCAGTTCATCAATAAATGCTGGACTTAGAGATGCCTACAAGAGTATGCTACCTGCACGGCAGAGCCTGGCAAGCTACCCATGTTATATTTGATATATATGCCAAATACCAGTAACAATTATAGACCTCATTCCGGAATGGATTGAGGCTCTTTATGTTCCTGGAGCAAGCAGATGCCCTGGGGCTCTACTAGCATGAGACAGGACAGATGGAGATGTTACTGGGGCCCGCCCGAGCAAATCGATGATGAATGGGAAGACAGTGATACAGTGATTGCTGATAAGCGAAAGTCTTTGAAACTGCAGAACTTGTGAATTTTGTCAGTTTGCTGACAGCCTTTGAAATAAAAGGAAACACATTCCCTTCCTTACTGCCAGGGATCTCAGTCTTTTCCAGCAGAGGTCAAGCAATACTGAGGTTTGGGGCCAGAGGGATAGTCCAGTAGGTACTGGGCATTTGCCTCGCATGCAGCTGACTCTGGTTCTCTCCCTGGCATTCCATATGGTCCCCTAAGAACTGCCAGGAGTAATTCCTGAGTGCAGAGCCAGGAGTAACCCCTGAGTATTGCCAGGTGTGACTCAAAAAAAAAAAAAAAAAAAAAGAAAAGTAAAGAATAAAAGAAAAAGATAAAGAAAAAAGAAAAGAAATACTGAGGTTAATTTTTAATCACAAAATACTAAAAACCTTTAAATAATAAAAATAATGTAGGCTCGGGGGCGGGGGCCGGCCGCGCCGGGCCTCAGCGCTATGGCCGGGAGGGCGATGGGTTTTGGGAGGGGCCCGCGCCTCCGGGGGTCCCGAAGCGCCGGATGGGACTCGCCCATCACACTAGCCACCATTTTCGTTGTCCAGGCCTGGGAAAATGTCCCACGACCAGAGGACCAGCAAAGCCGGTCGAGCCCGGCGCGTGGTGAATGATGTTTTTGGTACACTGCATTCGCGAACGCAGGAGGGTTTGCTGAGAGGGAGATATACGAGGAAGGAGATGACATATAGAGCCCGCCGGGTGGTTGGGATGCGAGGGGAGGGGAGACAGGGCGTTGGTGAGGGAGATGGGTTCGGGTGGGGGTGCATCTTGGAACCCGTGGGGCCGGACTCCAATGGCACCTTCATTAAAAAAGGAGAGGGGAATAAATAAATAATAAGAAATCTGCGGGCTAGCCACATGTGTAAGAAGAGGGAGAGAGATGCAGGATAGAGAGAAAGAGAGGAAGCAGGGCTACCTGCTATTGCAGCGGGGGTGGTGGGAGGGGGTGGGGTCTTGTGGTGGAATGGGGTACTGGTGGGGGTGGGTGCTGGAATCTTTTCGCATTCACCTTTGATTGTTTCCAGGTGGTTTGAATAAAAAAATGTAGATTCCTGGTCTCTTCTTAAAGAAGAACATGCAACCACAAGAAGTATAAAGCACACAATTTCTCAGTTCCTTAGGAGCACAGACAGAAACTATATTTTGAACTGCAAACCATTTTATCCATTCCCGTTTTCTTTATGCTTCTAATAAAAAATTTTACTAATAATTAAAATGCCTATTTTGGAATAAAAATCAAGCATGAAATATTGGTTTTATTATTCTTATATATGTTACTATTTTTATCTAAGCAAATTGGAAATTTGAATAAACCTGGAATTTTTAATTAAGCAAATGGTGAATTGTTAAATTTTGTGTCTTGAGATGATCGTATGATTCTTTTCTTTAATTCCACTACTGTTAAATGTATGTCAAAATTTACCAGTGATGGTATCCAATCCTGAACCTTTCATGGTTAAGAAAATAATGTTTTAATGATTTAATTTCCTTCCTTTTTATTATTTAGTTTAGCTTTTCTATTTCTTCCCATTTGATCACTTGATCACTTGATATCCCATTATTCATCAATTTGCTCAAGCAGGTGCAAGTAATGTTTCCATTTGACCCTATCACGTGCCAGGGTAGCCCAATGGTATCTATTTCGGAGATATTAAAAGCCTCAAACTGTTTGTTTAGTGTCTTGATAAGGAAGTCTAACCATCTTGTAGGTGGGCCACCACATGGTCTTTTGACATCCCGTGGGATCCAATCGGTAATGGCTCTAGTCCAATGGTCATCTCCAGATCGCATTATATGACCAGCCCATCTGATTTTTGATGTCCTGGCAGATGAGTCAGCATCCTTGATTTTAGAATAGCAACAAAGGTCAGAACTCCAGATTCCTTCTCTCACTTGAGTGATGTGTGATATTCCAAGCATGGCTCTTTCGATTCCTCTTTGGAAGACCCGAATGGTATTCTCATCCTGCTTTCTCAGGGCCCAGGTCTCTGTGGCATATGTTAATGCAGGGAGAACAGTGGAGTCAAAGTGATGTGCCCGGAGCCAGAGGTTCTTTGTTCTTTTGGCTATTGTTTCAATGTTTTTGAAGGAAGTCCATACCGCTCTTTTCCTCCTGCAAAGCTCAGGTTTTAGGTCATTCATCATGTTGACTTCTCCACGTAGGTACACATAGCTGTTGCATTCAGAGATGTTTGTTCCATTGAGAGTGAATCGGGCCTCTGAAACTAGTTCTTTTCTCATGAACATATTTTGTTGAGATTCAGCTGTAGACCTATCTTTCCACACTCTCTGTCAAAGTCAGCCCGCATTTGTGCTGCTTGGCTGATATTTGGTGTTATTAGAACGATATAATCAGCGAAGTGTAGGTGGTGCAGTTGCCGGCCGTCTATCTTCACTCCCATTCCGTCCCATTCTAATTGTCACATGATGTTTTCGAGGGTGAATTTCCACTGAATTCTGATATGTTGTAGTTCCATGTGTTGGTCACAGAATTTTTTTAACTTTGTTTTTCATTTCTTACTTGATCTATTGTTGTTCCAGAGAATGTGTATTGATTTTTATGGATTTCAAATTGATTTTATCCTCTTGTAATTTATTTCTAATTTTATGAAATTGAGCCCAAAGTATATACCTGGTATGAATTAAATCTTAATTTTTTTAGATTTATTTTATGGAATAACATATGGTGCATGTGAAGAAGAATCTATACTTAAGAAGAATCTATATTCTACCACTGTTGTATAAAATCCTTTGTGCATTTCTATTTCACATAGTGGCATTTATATATGTCATTTTCTAATTCCCTGGTTGATAAATCCATTGATAGTAAGGTGGTAAACTCCTCTTATTATTGCACTAATTATTTCACCCTTTCACTTGTATCACTTGTCTTCCCATTGTTTATTGATTTGCTCTAGTGGGTGCTAGTAACATCTCCATTCGTTGGGAATGAGGTCCATTATTGCTACTGGTAGCTTGCCAGGCTCTGCTGTGGCTCTGGGTTCATCTTCTGGGGCCCAGTCTTTTTCTGTGTCAGACCAACAACAATCCAGGGCCCACAGGGCAGAGCTATGGGTGTAGACAAGCCTGTCTCTTGTCCACCACCTGATGATGTAGCTGGGCATCACAGCCACACCTATAACAACTTTAGGGGCAGATCTTTTCGAATATGTTAAATTATGCTTTTATGTTTAGATGCCTCAATACTGGAAGCATAATATTTTATGTAGCTTATTGGTATCACTTGATCACTTGACTTCCCATTATGTCAATTTGCTTAAGCTGGACCAGTAACATCTCAATACATCCTGTCACATGCTAGATAGCCCAAGGGCATCTGACCGCTCCATAAACATAAGGAGTCTCAAAACCATTCAATCAGTCATGAGACTGGGTCTATAATTGTTACTGGTATTTGTCATATCAAATACGATGTGGGTAGCTTGCCAGGCTCTGCCGTGCACCCCACACACATATATATATATATATATATATATATATATATATATGTGTGTGTGTGTGTGTGTGTGTGTGTGTGTGTGTGTATGTATGTATGTATTTGTTTGTTTATTTATTTATAACACCAGGTACTGCAGGCATGGCCCCACATGTAAATCCAGTGCCCTGGTTACACTGGATGACATGATCTAGCTAGTTTGGGATCTTTGCTGTTTAATCTACTTACAGTTTGAGCTATTTACATGTCCTTAAGCCAGGGTTCATGCTAATGAGATCTCTCTTTCATGTAAACACTGATGGAGGATGTGGTAGTTACAGGAGTCATTTTCACTCTATAATGACTTCTAAAAGATTCTGAAAGGAGCCGGAGCGATAGTCCAGTGGGTAGGGTGTTTGCCTTGCACACGGCCAACCCGGGTTCGATCCCTGGCATCCCATATGGTCCCCCAGCAGAGCCAGGAGTAATTCCTGAGTGCAGAGCCAGAGTAACCCCTGAGCATTGCTGGGTGCGACCCCAAAAAAACTAAATAAATAAATAGATAAATAACTAGATAAATAAATAAAATAAAATATTCTGATCTCTACTATGATTTCAATGTTATCTAGATTGGGCAGAGTTCCTCTTAATACCCAAAGGTCCCAGTGTGAGAAATTAGAATTTACCAGGAGACTACCATCATGGCTACATTGAGACTACCATTTAAGATTAAAGGAAGGACAATACTAGTTTGTCCTCAAGCAAGCGAGCATACCCTTTAAGTAAACAGAGGACAAGATTCTCAGGATCATCCTCGTGCAGATAATAAAAAGGAACCTGTGGATACCATCTAGCTTAATGGTATAGCAATCCTTTAATGATTATCTATGGACCTTCTTTTTCCATTTAAAAAAGTTAATTTTTCTGTAACAGATAAAATTAATATTATAAACAAGGAATAATGCTGTTAAATTATAACAATAGATATTAATAACATGTCTATGGCTGCCATTTATTTGTAATATTTTCATTCATTTTCTCATTCTCAGTTTATCACTATCACTATCCTCCCATTGATCATCTATTTGCTCGAGCGGGCACCAGTAATATCTCCATATGTCCTGTCTCATGCTAGTAGAGCCCAAGGGCATCTGCTCGCTCTAGAAACATAAAGAGCCTCAAAAGGATATACATGACAACCTTTTAAGGTATGTTCTGTAATCCATAGTCTGGAAGGGAAGGGAAAAGAGAAAGAGAGAGAAAGGGAAAGAAATAAAGAACCTGCCATGGAGGTGGGCTGGGGAAGGGGTGGGAACCGGGGATGTTGGTGGTGGAAGATGGGCACTGGTGGAGGGACGGGTGCTGGAACACTGTATGACCAAAACCCAAACATGAACTTTTTAATTGTATATCTTTTTATTTGTATATCTCACGGTGGTATAATAAAATACTCAAAAAAAAAACATAAAGAGCCTCAAACCATTATATTAGGTCATGGGAATGACCTAATATAATTGTTACTGGTATTTGACATTTCAAATACAACACGAGCAGCTTGCCAGGCTTGTCGTGCAGGTTGCCATACATATGTAGTCACCTCTAAATATAGCAATTACAGATGAACTGCTGTCACTGGGTGGAGTTCTGATGAGAGGGAAGTCTGGATGTGGAAAATGGCGGCCCGATGGAGTGGGGGGGCATCATCTGGCTTGTTGTGCGGCTCTGCTGGGGTGGTGGGCCAGGGCTAGAACCCACCATCTCTCCTGGGTGCCTCGTGGAGCGGCTGGACACAGGGAGAGCAAGTAGCAGCTCTGCCCCATGTCTATAAGTCTTTGGATCAGCATACCTGGGCTGGATTGAAAAAAAAAAACTGCTGCAGGTTTTCTTTTTCTCAGTTTATGTATGTCTTTAAGGATAAAGTGAGTCTCTTGCAGGTAATATATATTATTTTGGTTTAAGTTTACTTTTTTAATATTTATATATCTTGATTTTCGACACTCACCCAGTGTTGCTCAGGGTTTACTTCCCTGGCTCTGTGTTCAGGGTTTACTCCAAGTAGGATGACTAAGGGGACCATATATAATACTGGGAATTGAACCCTGATCAGCCACATGAAAGACAAGTCCTAACCTCTGTACTATCTGTCTGGCCCTAGTAATATATTGCTGTTTTATCCATGGAGATTTTCTATATATATTTTAACTGGAGATTTAATTTATTTACTTTTAAAGGAAATAAGAATAAAGACTTGTTATGAGCATTTTGTATACTGTGTTTCAGTTGTTTTATTGATTTGCTTTCCTTGATTCTTGAATTTTAGGTGTTTTGGTCTCTTTTGATAGCAGTATGCTTGAAATTATCCATCATCTTTCTATTGTGTAATTACAACAGTTTTAAATGATTAGTGTCTAATTTTATTTATTCTATGGATTTGTAGTTGCCACTCAACTGTAAGGAAGATTTTTTTGTTTTCATTTTAATTATCAATTTGTTCATATCAATATAAATTAATGGATTGAATTGTATTTAGCATATTCTAATCATTTCTATAATTTTGCCAATTTAGTAAATGACAGACATGTCATCCTTTTTAATCTTAGAGTCCTTTGTCATTTTTCTATGTCCAAATTAACCTTCCAGTGTTTCATTAATATATTTAGCAGAAAAATGTTTTAGGATTAACTTGATTCTCTCTGCTTCAACCAAGAATAAACATTATTATCAGTGGAAAATAGTGTGTAGGAGCAAGAATGTAAATTTTGCATGTGGATATTGTTATTCGAAGTTTTGCTACTTACATATCCTTTCCACGGATATAACTACATGTTCATCTGTACATATACCATAAAAGATACGCTTATAAAACTGCATGTCTACATTTATGTCAATACGTTATTGTAATTTTATTTGTATAATAATATTTGATTTAAAAATTGAAGAGGAGATAAAGAGATATTTACATATTTATTTGTCCCCTTCATTTAAAACCACTATAACTAGAGTATAACATTCGTTACCATTAATTTATTTTTAATGACATACCATTATAAATTATCAGCCTATATCATACCTTCAGTGTTTTGTCTTAAAAATCACACTATTCAACCAATGTAATAGTATAGCTGATAATTACGTTTCATGCAACTAATCCAGGTATGATTCCTAGGTCACATATTATCTTTAAGCTCCTTAGCAAGTGATACCTGAGCTCAGAGCCAGGAGTAAGATCTGAGCTCTAATGGGGTGCCCCAAAGTAAAAGCAAATATACAAAAGAAAATAAACACCCTGATATCCTAGGGTGCTTAACCTGTGCCATCTTTGAACTTCCATAGTTTATATTTTACTGTTAAATCTGTGAGTCATTTTGATTTATTTTTTGACTTAATTTTCTTTGAGATCTGATTTTTTGTGTGTTTTTGCCTATTGATTTTCAGTTGTTCCATCACCATTTATTGAAAAAGTTGTTTTCTCTATAGAATTCTTTCCCTCTTTGTCAAATACTAATATATTTATACGGATCTATTTTGTATTCCAATACTATTGTGTTTATCTATTGTTCCTTTTTCACTACTAAAACACAATATTAGGTACTGTGGTTTTATAGTAAAATTTGAAGTCACACTATCAGATTTTCCATGTGTTTCCTTTCCTTTAGTAATTTTCTGATTATTTTAGTTATTAGGCTTCTTCACAAACTTAAGAGTCAGTTTGGAAATTTCCATAAACTAAATTGCTGAGGATTTTTATTGGATATGCAGCAAGAGCAAATTGATGGATCAGTTTGAATATAATTGACCTCCAGCAATATTGAATTTTCCTACTTGAAATATTTATTTTTCTTGATTATTCATTGTTGAGTTTTATAGTTTTTCTCAAGTAGATGGTGTGCATATTTTTTGTATTTATATCCAAGAGTTTAATTTTGAGTCCATGTTATCATAAAGCATGACATTGACTCAGTTTCAGTTTTTGAGGGCTTCCAATTAGTTTTCAGTGATTCTGGAGGCCACTTTTCAGCTCATAACATAGAAAATAAGGGGATGATGCGATTTCTGGGATCGAGCTAGAGTCTTTGTGCTTGAAAGGCATATGCTTTTGACAATTGAGGAATCTCCCTAGTCTTATACCAGAAAATAATTGTACATTTTAGATACATATTCTCTATCAAGTTGGTAGTCCACTTCTTCTATTAATTTACTAAGACATGTTTGGTCTTGAAAGAGGATTAAGTTTTATTCCTCACTTGCTAAAACATGCCTGTGATATGGTTTCTTACATTAACTGACTGACACAAACTTGAATACCTAAGATAAAATTCACTTGATTGTGATAAGGTAATTCATTTTACATATGAATGTTTTATAGTTGTTACCATTTTGGAACAGTGTTGCTTCTATGTTCATAAGGTTTGCAATTTCCTTAGTATGTTTGGATATTGGAATAAAGCTAGCCCTGTAGGAAGAATTGAGGAATGGTACCATTGCTTCTATACTATAAGGATAGACTATAAGGAAATTGTGTAATATGATTTGGGCAGTACTAATTTCCAAGGGAAGCATCCCCCATGATGCTCAGTACCTATTCCTGATACAGTGCTTGCTTCTCTTTTGTAAAACTTGCACTTTGATTTGTCTCCGGACTGAAGTTCTACTCTTAAATGAACTCCAAGAAATTGTTACTTCATATTTGGAATATTATTAATTACATATTACTTTTACTTGAAATACACATACTTTTTCAGATTTTCCATTTTGTATGAATTGGTAGATTTCACCTCTGTTATAAAAATGTTGATTCAGGGGCTGGAGCAATAGCCCAGTGGGTAGGGCGTTGCCTTGCACGCAGCTGGCCCATGTCGGCCCAGGTTCGATCCCCGTATCCCGTATGGTCTCTCGAGCACCTCCAGGAGTAATTCCTGAGTGCAGAGCCAGGAGAAACCCCTGAGCATTGCCAGGTGTGACCCAAAAAGAAGCAAAAAAATGTTGATTCATAGAACTGTCCATAATATTGGTTCCATAATCTGTTAATATTTATAGGACCTATAGATCAATTTTTAATATGTTATCATTCTTGTCTATGTAATAGCTTTTAGAATGAAATGGCAGAGAAGAAAAGTAATGAAGTATTTATTTGTAAAGATGATTTTTAGAAAATTTAGTTGATATATATATGTATATATATATGACTATGTTAGAGTCAAATTTAGATAAATGTTATGTTATCAAAATATCTGCTTGAAATATAAATTACACCTTTCTAATTACGACTTTAGCATTCCATGTATATTGTACCTTAACATATTGCCTAATTGTAAAGGCATTATTATGTGAAACATTTTTATTTTAGCTTGTTTGGTGCTCCTATATTCAGTTAGCCCAAGATATGTTAATTTTTAAATCAGTTGTCTAACATAATTATAATTGGCTTCCTTCTTTGTTTAGAGAGGTTTGCATAAAAAATTATTGGTCATCTGTTTATTACGTGTGTGAAAAAAAATGTTCTTTGGGCTGTTTTATTTTTTGTGTGATGTATAAAGACAGTGACTATTTATGCAATATTTTACAATGGTAGAGATTAAAATTTTGTTGTTGTTATGTTGGAGATCACACAGTGAAGACCTGAGTTGTCAGATGCTGGAATGTCTCCCAGGTTCTCTCAGCCTTGTGCTTAATTGTTCCCTGCAACCCCTTTCGACCAGGAATTTGTGTTCCTTCTCAGACTGATGCAAAGTGACAGTATAAGCAGAACTCTGTGCTTTTCACTTCTCTTCTCTCTCCATCCCCTAATTGTGGGAAGTCTAAAAAATAATCGTTAGGAATTTCAGAGACCTTTTCTTCACAGTGGACTGTTTATTGACCAAGGGAAAGGGAGTATCAGTAGACTTACAAAGTTGGGCAAATATAGGCTATAATATCTTGAGGACAAATCAGCAAACTCTAAAAGTGGACCATCCACTTCTGGCTTATATGTGTGGAATGGAAGTACCTTGTAAATGGAAATTGTTGTGTTTCAAAAAACAAAGCAAACTGTAGGCTCCACAGCGATAGTATAGTGGATGCGGTGCTTGCCATGCAGCTGACTCTACTTCAATTCTGACCACTGGGCACTAAATATTGTCCACAGACGTTCTGCCAGCAGTGATAACTGAGCACAAAGACAATAGTAATGCCTGAGCACTGCTGAGTGTTGCCCTCAAACTGGATACAAACAAAAAGTAAAATATAAAAATATTATGGCTACAAAGGATCATAATATCCACACATGTATGTGTAAGTATATCGCTAAGAGTCTTAGACTTTTAATGTCTATATCAAATAAATACAACTTAGTTATTTTTATGCAATGTTAAGGTGCTTAAATTTTCTTTTAACCTATACATGACACTATTAAAAATATTTGGAAACTATTAATGAAATTGGAGAAATGATTAGAAAAAAGACAGACCGGGCATTTGGGGAAGGGGACACAGCACCGGAAATCAAATACCCTGAAGTAGGGGAATTATAAGAACATACTGTTAAGCATAACTCTAATAATGAAGGAACAAAGTACAACAGGAAACTAAGTTTGCCAAAACATAGCCGGCACAAAACAGGAATGACACCAAAATTTAAACTGCGCATATATGTAGTCCTCTAACGAAAGACCATTCATGCAACTGAATATAGCCAGCACTGTTTACATATTTTTTTGCTGTTTCCGCACCACAGTGATTTAAGTAAGGGTAACTGATAAAATCCAATTCTCTGGACCATTAATATTTCCAGTGTGACTGAGGAAAAGTTATCATAGTCAAGCAAATATGCAAAAAGAATGCTCTATTTTTGTTCTAAGATTTACTTTAGCATTCATATACTTAATGTTTTTAAAATTATTTACTCTTATTAGTTGCCCAGCTTTTCTTATTCTGGCATCCTCTAAGCTTCTTAAATTTAGTAAACTTACTCAGACATCTGTTAGTATTTCAGGAAAGCTACAGAAAACATTTTGGGAATTACTGGGCTGGAGAAAAATTGTTGATGTATTAATATAACTAGTGTGCTTGTTGATGTATTAATACAACTAGTGTGCTATTGACCTTGACATACATACCTCTTTAAAGAAAATGTATCATATTTGAAAGGATTTAATTTCAATTTCTATTTTCATTGTTTTGTTATTAGATGCTATCTCTTTCTGTTATTTCAGTGGTAATTTTACTCCTGTAATAATGTGTCAAGAATTCCTGGTCATAGAAACCTTGACAGTATTGAAATACTTTCAAAGCATCACTGCTATAGTTTGAATGATATACAGTTGCAAAGTTGCATTTACATTTCATCTCATGATTATTATTTATTTCTTAAGGTGAAAAAAAATCCAAGCTGGAAAAACAGAAAATTCCCTAGAGAATTTCTTCTTGGGGTCTAGGGACCAAATAGTATAAGTTTTCCAGATGCTCAGAGATAATCGTGTAACCTGACCTGCCTATATTATGGTTAACTTGATGGAAGTGTGGGAAAATATTTTTTAGCAATGGAGTTTGTCAACTTGTCTCATATATAGTCAATATGAATTATACAGCCTAAAAATAAAGTGAATAGTAATGATAAAGGAAAATTAGAATAATTAAAATAACCTTACATGTTGATATTGGTATCAGTGCAAGCTTATTATTAAGATTTTTATTGCATCGTTTCTCAGTTCTTTTGGCCACAATTATTTAACACATATATGTTTAATATGAATATTTATTATTGCTGTATTGCAGTTAGTATTACTCTTAACATCAGGAGTATGTGTTCTATTATTTTAATAATAAACAAAATTATTGTACTAAAAAGCAGTCTAGAAAAACATTCAGGTCTATATGCCCTTAACTGCCAACTAAAGAAATAGTTTACAAATTTTATAACATCAGGGGCATGTGTAATTGTCCTAGAATATATCTTGCTATTTGTCACAATCATAACTTTCTTTTGTTTTGCTTTTTTTCCCCTGTAAGTAACTATATAAACCTTACTACAAAAATAATGCACGGTTTTTAATGGTTGAATATATGTTTTTGTGTCATAATTTTATTCATTATTTCATCAGGTTTCAAGCTGTGTCAGAAAAGGTGCTATATACTTTGTTAAAGGAAACATATAAAGTGATGAGCAAGACCAGTAAATAGAATAGTATTTACATTGAGTAGTTGAGAAGAGAAATAGGAAGTCTGATATACTACTATTTCACACCCAGGAAAAGTTTGAATTGTGAAACAAATGTTATTATTATATAGCATTTGCATTATTGCATACATACTATACTAATTTTTTTTCCTTTTTTGAGTCACACCTGGCGATGCTCAGGGGTTTCTCCTGGCTCTGCACTCAGCAATTACTCCTGGCGGTGCTCCGGGGACCATATGTGATGCTGGGGATCAAACCCTGGCTGGCATGGGCTGCCGTGTGCAAGCAAATGCACTTCCTACTGGACTATCGCTCCGGCCCCACTTTACTAATTTTTTTTAATATTTTATTAACATTACTAAATTGTTGAGGGAAGCTTTTGGACTGAGTTTCAATGAATATGACCTAAAAAGGATATAGACCATCTTTATACTTAAAAAAAATCCTTTACATTTCCTTGATGCAGTTAAGATGAGATCTTTTAAAATAAGAGAAATTAATGGTATATGTAAGTTGGTTTATGATTGTTATATTATATTTTGCTCAGGTCCCAGAATTACCCAAACATTTGACAGAATTTCATAATGATACACTGACTAGATAAAAATGTCTCTAAAATAGATAATTTTATTATCTTTATTTATACTTAAATATTAAATAAATGATCTAGAAGCTGAAATAAAAACTTGATAAAGTCAATTTTGACTAACGTGGAAAACTGATAAACTAATATTTGTTGCTTCTATTTAAGAGCTTGAATGTATTTGAGTCTTTTTTTTTTTTTTTTGCTTTTTTGGGTCATACCCGGCTATGCTCAGTGGTTATCCTGGCTCTGCACTCAGGAATTACTCTTGGCGGTGCTCGGGGACCATATGAGATGCCAGGGATCGAACCCAGGCCGGCACAGGCCGGCCACGTGTAAGGGCAAACACCCTACCCGCTCTGGCCCCGTATTTGAGTCTTTGAAATTAGTATATTTCAGATGTGGTAAATAAAACAGTAGAATATTTTAATGAGACCAAGAAAAAGTTCATACTGTCTTTGTTATATATATCACTTATTTTATTATGAAATTCAAGTCTTAAAATTGTTCCATAATTGCAGTTTACTTCAGGAATATGATTGAAGAAAGAAATAGATTCTACTAATCTGAAAAAGCCCATCCTGTAAAATAGGTGAACTATACAGTCTCAGGGATTGCATCGTTTCTCATTTCTTTTGAGAAATAATCTATGTTAAACTTTCAAATAATCTATTAGAAACTAAGTGAAATAATATATTTGAAACTTTCATTTTTGCCTTTGGGTATAACACCTGGCAGTACTCCTACCTCTTTGCCCAAGTATAATCTTTGCAGGATTTAGCGTAATATACAAGATGCCAGAGGTAAAAACCCAGGTCTACAGCATGCAAGGCAAACAACCTAACCATTGGGCTATCTCTACTGCCTTCAGTTTCATAAGATATATATATAAAACACAATTTCTGTTTAAAAACATCTTCTTTACTTATATTTTAATTTTCTGCTTATAGTTTAAGATGTAGTATATGCAATTATTTGTAATTTCTCTACAAATAAATATTTTAATGTATCTTTGAGATTTAGCAAACAGGAAAACAAAGCAAATCACTAAATATGCATGCATAGGATACAAATTTTTAAAAAAAAGGAAACATTTTAGCCCCAGGCTGATAAATAATAAACTACATCCTAAGCACAGAATTATTCAAACTTACTAGATGTAATTAGGAAAACGGGATTTATTTTGTTCTGTCATCTTTCCTTGGCCATCTACTTTACTTATATCCTCTTGAACAAGGTCAAATAAAGGTCTCATTCACAGGATATGATGCAAAGTCTTCAAGGCATGCAGATGTTTGCATTTCACACACAGGTGTTTCAGTTTTTATTTTCCATAATGCCAAGGGCAAATGTTTTAAAGGGAAAATAGGTTACAAACATTCTTCTACCTGTTTCACAAAATTAAGCCCACCCATGCTGAGAAGTAAGACAAGACTTAGTGCCTCCTCAATTCTCATGGCCAACCAGACAAGCAGGTAAATCATTTGAGAAGATTTCCAAGCTTAATCCTTTGAAAATTGATCTTACCTCAGGGGGATACCAAATCATATTCACCATCTAAATCTCTATGCATTAGACCATACTTGCCCAACAAGTTTTGTGAGGAGAAAAATGCTTTTGTTCTTAAACAATATGGATTTATTATAAAGACTTATGCTCTTAAAGTATGATTATTTTATTAAAATGGTGGATATAGTTACACAATCTAAAAAATTAATAAAATTGCATATTTCAATAGTACATATTTCAATCAAAAATTAATTTCTGCCACAGTAGTAAATAGTGATATAATCAGATGGTCATTTTTTAGCAATTAAGATACTACATGAATAGGTAGTTGATTGTACAAAATATAATTATCATCATGATAATTCAGTATTGTTTATCTCTTAAATATTATTTTAGACTAGCATACAATACACTATAGAAGTACAATGTTTGACTTAGTAGATGATGTGACCCTGATTTTAATCTATGTTCTGCCATCAATTATGTATTTTAACTTATGTAATTCCCCTAACATCTCTTGATTTAAATTCAATTATCCTTAAAATTGCAGAGTTTGAATGTATTATATTCTTGGTCCCTAGAAGCTCTAAAATCTCTATGATGCTAAAAGGTCAACCTCACATAATTCCCATCTCCATCAGTTTCCATTCCTCTCTCTGGCCCAGTTTTTGCCAGGATTTACATGCACCAAATGACATGGTTATTGTGCTGAAGGATAAGTATTTCAAAGCTGTTTCACCTCTTTGGCTTTGTTGAAATACTTTGTCAATTGCATACCAAGTAATTTGCTTTTAAATGTCAGTTATTTAGCTATTTTAGGGATAGACTGTTCTAGTCTTGTTGAAAGATACAAATTGTCAAATAATCAAGTATAAGGACCAGCGATAGAGCTGAGTTTGAACTCTGGTACTACATGTCCTGGGATGCTCTTACTTATATAGACTGGTGGTCTCAAGCGCCATCAAGTATGACACTGATTCCAGGCACTGTAGCACCTCGCATCTTTGTAGTATCAAGTCTTATGATTGGATTGTTTGACTAGTTAGCCTAATATCAATGGAAGTGGCCCTGGGGGTTCTGAAAACTGCTTGGATACAACGTTCCCCCATAAAAGTAAGCATAAATGTGCAGTCTTTATGGTAAATGCATGAAGGATGTTTATAAACCCAAGACTGAAGGGGGAAAAATTCTGAGGAAGGAAGGAAGAAAGGAAGGAAGGAAGGAAGGAAGGAAGGAAGGAAGGAAGGAAGGAAGGAAGGAAGGAAGGAAGGAAGGAAGGGAGGGGGGGAGGGGGGGGGGGGGGGGGGGGGGGGGGGGGGGGGGGAGGGGGGGGGGGGGGGGGGGGGGGGGGGGGGGGGGGGGGGGAGGAAGGAAGGAAGGAAGGAAGGAAGGAAGGAAGGAAGGAAGGAAGGAAGGAAGGAAGGAAGGAAGGGAAGGAAGGAAGGAAGGAAGGAAGGAAGGAAGGAAGGAAGGAAGGAAGGAAGGAAGGAAGGAAGGAAGGAAGGAAGGAAGGAAGGAAGGAAGGAAGGAAGGAAGGAAGGAAGGAAGGAAGGAAGGAAGCTAGCTGTAAAAATATCTAGGGTTGCAAAGTAAGGCCAATTTTGTTAGTAAAAGGAGTCATTGTAAGGTTGCTCATTGATCAACCATCTGTGTGAGCAGCAAATTGAAACCATTTGCTTTCCTTGAGCTGTAGTTGCAATTCTCAGGAGTGGTGTGGATACGGTGATGGGTCATGATTAGTTGAAGTTGAATTTCAGGTAATTTGATATTTGTTAAAGGAGCAAACTTTGCAAATGATTTTCTTTAAAGTAAATCAGAACACATTTAGGTTAAGCCTATAATAATAACCTTCTGCTTCTATTCTGACATTCTATCTAAAGAGGAAAGAAAGGGTAGAATAATAGAGGGCTCTACATTTCCATAAATCTTTCAGGGACTCCCTCTATAGCTGAGAATTTAAGGCAAATCTTTTGATGAAAGTTATGCAAAGTGTATTCAAAAGCCTAAAGGAGAGAAAATACTGGAAAATGAAAGATGAGGATAATTTATAGTGTGATCTCTTATTTTCACTTGGTATCTGGAATATTCTCATAATGTACATGTGTTGCACCAAGTTGTATTTGAAATGAAAAACATCACAATTTGCTCTGGCCCTGATACAAACTCAGGATGGTGAAACAATTTTTATTTGTTTCAGTCTACATAATATCAATTTATTTAGATGTTATAGATAACATGCTATATGTGTGTGTATGTATATAAAGAAGAATCAAAGTAGTAGATACAAAGCCATCAATTCTGTTATAGTTGCTCAAAGAACTTTATGTATAGTCTGCAGACATTGATGTATAGTAATCAGATCACCAAAAATAAAGTAGGAATTAACACAAGAATAAGACAGTTAACCTTTAGGAATGTAAACAAGTTATTGATATGGCTTTAGAAAAGGAAAAAAAGTGTTTTCTGCCTAAAATTCATAAGTTGCATGTCCTCTCTATCACTATCACTATCTTCACTCTCTTCCCATTAATCATCTATTTGCTAGAGCGGGCACCAGTAATATCTCCATATGTCCTGTCTCATGCTCCAAGAACATAAAGAGCCTCAAACCATTATATTAGGTCATGGGAATGGCCTAATATAAATGTTACTGGTATTTGGCATATCAAATACTACAGCTTGTCAGGCTTGCCGTGCAGGTGGAATACTGCTGTAGTCACCTAAATAAAGCTATAGCGGCCTCGCGAGCTGGACTGTGATAGTCTGGTCTGCTGGGTGGAGTTGTGATGAGAGGGAAGTCGGATGTGGAAAATGGCAGGCCCCATGGAGTAGGGGGTCGTCTGGCTTGTTGCGAGGCTCTGCTGGGGTGGCAGGACAGGGCTAGAACCCGCCATGCCTCCCGGGCGCCTTATAAGTGGCTGGACACAGGGAGAGCAAGTAGCAGCTCTGCCCCATGTCTGAGAGTCTCTGGTTCAGCATACCTGGGACGGATTGAAAAAAAAAACTGCGCAGGGTGGGTGTCAATGATCCGGGCTGTGATAGTCTGGTCTGCTGGGTGGAGTTGTGACGAGAAGGAAGTCCGGATGTGGAAAATGGCTGGCCCCATGGAGTAGGGGGTGTTGTCTGGCTTGTAGTGAGGCTATGCTGGGGTGGCAGGCCAGGGCGAGAACCCGCCATGTCTATCGGGCACCTCATGAGCGGCTGGGCACAGGGAGAGCAAGTAGCAGCTCTGCCCAATGTCTGCTGCATCTCTACGACAAAAAAAATAATAGACATTGATATAATTTGGTTAGTGTATTTAAAATTTGTATGTGTTATAATATATTTAGTGATTCTGTAAAAATCAAAAATTTTGAGCATATAGTAAATTGCTTTTATTCATTAATTTATTGGTTTTGTTTTGGCATAAAACCCTGGTTCCATGCTTGCAAATCATGTACTTTACCACTGAGCTATTTCTCTGACTCTTGATCTACTTTTATATAGCTTTGTTTTGTTTTTCCTAAGACAAATCAGTTTATTTAGGAAATGTGAGAGGAGGGAGAAAGAGAGAGAAAGCTGAGTTTTATAAAGTAGAGAAAGAAAATTAAACACCTTAATCTAATTTATATACAGGTGGCTTCTGAATTTGTCTTTTAAATTGTTTTGTGTAGTGTTTCCATAAAACTAAACATCCTCTTGTTAATTGTGTTATAATGAACTCTCATATGATTCATAAGTTATTTTCCCCTGATACCTCTTTTATTTTTTTCTTTTTGGGTCCACTCAGCGATGCTCAGGGGTAATTCCTGACTCTAGCACTCAGGAATTACTCCTGGTGGTGCCTAGGGACCATATGGCATGCCAGGGATCGAACTCAGGGTTGACTGTGTGCAAGGCAAATGCCCTACCCACTGGACTATCACGCCAGTCCCTCCCCTGACACGTCTTAACTCAAAATAGTAAATTTACCAAATTCACAAACAAAAGCTTCATAATATCTAGTTAAATTTATATGCAAAAGATAACTTTATTTTTAAAGTCATTTTCCAATATCTGTTCTTACCTATAATGCTAATATGGCCTCTTATTCCACATTATTGTAAAATTGGAAACATTAACTAGAATACCACTAGATCTATCTAAAAACAGACAATAAATCCTCCGGTTTTTATAAAAAATTTTTGCTTGAACTTGGTCATAACTCATGTAATCCAATTATTATTCTACATTTAATAAAATCTGGGGTATTGTTATTATAAATTATAAGTAATGATTCTACTATGTATTATGAATACTTTATAGTTTAGTTATCTCTACTGTATATTTAAATTTATGCAGGGTTTCTTCTAAGAAAAATTGCTCACAGGAATCAGTGTTCATTATTTTTCTAACTAAGCTTTATAGAACAGGAAAATTTAGGCTATGAGGAATTTAAAATTCAGCAGGAAAATGACTGATATGGAAAATATAAATGACTTTTTGTTAATTTAAAATGACTATGGAGTATTATATACCTTCAGATATCGGGGGTTGGGAATCAGAACACTAATCCAATGAAATTGTTATATTCAATATGTCAAGGTAAGGTATTATGCAAATATCTAATTGCCTTTCCTGTGGTTTACAGGGACTCACTTTGCAAATTTGTTTGCAGAAATGTCTGTAATCATAGAAAAAGAGACAAAAGCTGAAGCATAAGCAATACCTTTGATTATATGTGCAAGGACTTACCAAAATATGATATCATGTGATTATGAATTTTGCTTTTTGGTTTATGAGCTCTCATATCTTGGGTAGTTGTTTGAGTTTCTAAGACTTTGTTAGAGCTTTAAAAACTTTGAAACAATGCCCCAGTAATAACTTTGAGCTATGAAGGATACTTTGAGCTTAAAAATGTATAACACTGACTATCTTTACTTATTTTGTTCATTTGGAGAAGGGTGGAGCATTTAGGGATTAGTAAGGTAGGAGTGGGGGTTTGAGCCACTCCCAGTAGTCCTGCAGTGCTATAGTTTACTCATGGTTCCGCAAATTCCTGGCAGAGGGTCAGCTGCATACACAGCTTTGCCTTAACAACTGACTGTATTATCTCTCTTTCCCTAATAATAATGTCTTTGAATATCACCCCACTCAAATATCACCAGAATCTTAGGTGACTAAGAAAATAGGAATACTGATGACTAATATAGGAACTTAAAATAGGAAACCATACAAAAATATGGTTTAAAATCTTAAAATAAACTTGTACAAATCCAACTCTTATTAGCAATCTAGTAACAAAATTAAAAATATTGAATAACTATGACTCATTACAACTTACCAGGAAACAGTGACTTTGTGCTTAAGTTTCCATTGCAGAGAGAGGCAAAGGAAATAGATTACAGCTGACTCAAATCATCCCTAAGCTACCTTTAAAATACGATGGAGCTATCTAGCTCCATTCCACAAAAACCCCCTAGATTTTCTTTATTTTACATATATTTTTAAGCCATGAGTATGACTTACTCCTTACAATAATTTATACTTTGAGTACTGAGTCAGTTTCAGTGAGCATATCATATCTGTGTATATGAATGCATTCATCTGAACCACATAGATCTGCAACCGGGTTAGAAATCTAATGAAAATGTGTTATTGTAATATATCTGGTATCTCTGACTTTATTACTGTTACAGAAGCTGAGGCGGGAAACCACAGGAGTAATTTCTCTCATAGAATTTTTTGGCTCTTCTACTAACATCCTTAGCCAGAAGCAAAATGCATAAAAATTCAGTAAAATTAAAAAAGAATAGAAAGAATTTCTATCCACATAGTTGTGGGTCCCCCAAGTAGTTTGCTTCAGGTTACTATTTATTTTTCTCAAATATTTACATTCCCTCACAACACATTCTGGAATCATCATGTTGAATACTTCACATAGTATTCCATCTATGCGAAGAGCCAAAAAGATAATTTATAACCTTGTTTTGGCAAGGAGACAGGCTAATGACCATACACAATATTCATTATATGATAAAATAAAACTAAACTAATGCAATAAAAGATAAAGATAAAATGTCAAATAGTGATAAATAATCAATTATCCAAGTCTATTTGGTAAAATAGTGATGATGCTGACTAATTTTTTTTACAACTTCTTAAAAGATTTTAAGTTATACTATGTTTTGCATGTACCATTTTGCAATATGTAAGAAATGAGTTTTGTTTCCATTATTCAACTTTATATTAAGTTTCAACACTATAGAAATAAATAGCTAATTTCCAATATTTTAGCAATTATTTCCTTTTTGGACCAAGATTTATGAATATGCCACTAATAATTATGCACACTTTTTAATAAACATTCTTAGAGTTATAGCATAGATTTTTGCTTTTGTATCCTGTAAAAGCTAATAAAGGAATTACTTCTTCAGCTGATGAAGTAAAGGATGATAAAGGAATTATTGAAATTGTGTGTTCATAGAAATGAGAGTGAAAAAAGACCATAATAATTACATAACATTTAATATGTTTTTAACATATGTATATAAATATATATGTATGTATATATATACATATATACATGCATATATACACATATATGTATATACATATATGTATATATGCATACATTAAATATATACACATACGTTAAATATATTATATATATTAACAATCCTCATACTAGCACCAGGCATTACACAGATGCATCTCACAGATATCTCATTAAACTCATCTTACAGATATCTCTTATAATCATCCATATTTTATAACTAAAATATTCTGCTGATGGGGACAGAGAGGTAGTGGGTATGACATTTGCCTTGCATGTGGTTAAGCTGAATTTGATTCCTGGCATCCCTCAAGCCATCCAGGAGTGATATCTAAGGGCAGAACAAGGAGTA
The DNA here is from genome assembly GCA_021461705.1 of Cryptotis parvus. Lineage (NCBI taxonomy): Eukaryota > Metazoa > Chordata > Mammalia > Eulipotyphla > Soricidae > Cryptotis > Cryptotis parvus. Next base: position 133,072 of record JAJIBD010004765.1, on the reverse strand, counting down.
GCTCTTGAACACTGCTAGGTGTGGCCACAAAACAAATAAATAAACCAGTAAAATATCCTACTGGGAAGCATGAACCGTGATGCAAAGGAAAACTAATAAAAATTTCTATTTTCCTGATAACAATAAAATTATAGGCTCTAAACCCTTTTAATAGGCCCTACTCCAAAGCTCTCTGTACCATCCGTCCTAGAAGATTAATGTCCCTGCTGAAAAAAATCTGAGGCCTTTTTGAATAAGGGCAGATTCCCTTTCTATCCAGTTAGGCCTTGACGGCCTCCACACATGACCTCCACCATTTCAACAAGCCAAACTACACAAAGTCTGGAAGTGCTCAATCACACACACACACACACACACACACACACACAACAGCTCTTCATCAAATTTCACTGTGCTCACAGTTATACTTCCTACACTGACTGAAGACAGGCTGGGAAGGAAAAGATCAGTTACAAACTTAATTCTTATTGGAGTCCCAGTGGGCTAACTGTAAAGATTCATCCTCAGCACTGCAGGAACACAGCAAACTAAATGGAGAAGACATGTAGAAGCCCATCAAGTTTCCATCAAGTATTGATGGAAAACAATAACAAGGGTCAACCAATACCAACCAGCTCATAAATACTCTGAGAATGACTTTAGTGACACCATTGCGAGGATGTATAGTACATTCAAAGAAACAATGACATGGTAGTCAGCAAAGTGCAAGAAAGTATGAGACCAAAAGTGAGAAAGCTATAAGATAAAGTATGGTAAGTAATATTTTCAAAGAAGAAAAAGAGTCAGAAGGAAAGCTGCAATAGAAAGTGAGCAGGAAAATAACAGTATCTGAGGAAATGATTATGGTGCTTCAAGAGGAGATGGAAGAAACCTTGAGAAAATAAAAGAAGGTGGGAAAAGGTCTAAAAAAGAGCACAGCAAACCGTAGAAGCATGGGATGAACTCACAAGAAACAATGGAAGAATTACCAGAGTCTCTAAAAAAACAAGAAGACAAATTTATGATAAAATAATAGTTAAAAAAAAATAAAGTATTTTCAGATTTAGAAATACAAACACTAAGATCAAAGAGGTCCAAAGGGAACTAGAGAAATTGGTCTCAAATAGGAAGATTCCAAGATATATTGTACTCAGAATGACAAAATTCAAAGACAGACAGAATACTGAAAGCAGTAAGAACAAAATACAAATTTGTTTCATACAAAGAAAAACCCATGAGAGTCACAGAAGATCTACCACTTGTGAAAATAGATGTTATATTATACAACCTTAATGGAATGAACACCTCACCATGAATAATCTAACCAGCTAGATTATAATTTAGATTTGAAGGAACAATAAAGCACTTCAGAGATAAGTTAAACTTTGGGAATTCAAAAGCTCACTAGATTACTAGACATCCCATTGTTCATCGATTTCTTCGAGTGGGTGCCAGTATCATTTCCATTTGACCCTATCACGTGCCAGTGTAGCCCAAAGGCATCTGCTTGTTTCAGGAATGCAAAGAGCCTCAAACCGTTCGTTCAGGGTCTTGTCGAAGAAGTCTGACATCTTGTAGGTGGGCAGCCACGTGATCTTTTGGCGTTCCGTGGGATCCAGTCGGTAATGGCTCTAGTCCAGTGGTCATCTCCAAATCACATTACATGTCCAGCCCACCTGATTTTCGATGCCTTGGCAAATGAGACAGCGTCCCTGACTCTGAAACAGTGGTGAAGTTTGGAACTCCGGATTCCTTCTTTCACTTGAGTGAGGCGTGATATTCCAAGCATAGCTCTTTCGATTCTTCTTTGGGAGACCCGAATAGCATTCTCATCCTGCTTTCATAGGGCCCAGGTCTCTGCAGCATGTTAATGCAGGGAAGATGGTGGTGTCGAAGAGATGTGCCCAGAACCGAAGTTTTTTTTTGTCCTTTTAGTTATTTCTTGGATGCTTTTTAAGGCATTCCATGCCGCTCTTTTACTTCTGCACAGCTCAGGTTTTAGGTCATTCAATGACTTCTCACACTAAGTACATATAACTGATGCATTCAGAGATGTTTGTTCCATTGAGAGTGAATGGAGCCTCTGGAACTAGTTCATTTTTCATGAACATAATTTTTTGGAGATTCATCTCGGTCGATGTCAGCCAGCATTTGTGCCACTCTTTTTTTTTTTTTACTGTTTTATTTTTTTTTATTTTTTTTATTTTTTTTTATTTTTAAAATTACAAAGATATACAATTAAAAAAGTTCATATTTGGGTTTTGGTCATACAGTGTTCCAGCACCCATCCTGCCACCAGTGCCCATCTCCCACCACCAACGTCCCTGGTTCCCTCCCCCTCCCCAGCCCTCCTCCATGGCAGGTTCTTTATTTCTTTCCGTTTCTCTCTCTTTCTCTTTTCCTTTCCCTCCAGACTATAGATTACAGAACATACATTAAAGGGTTGTCATGTCGGGGCCGGGCGATAGCCCAGCGGGTAGGGTGTTTGCCTTACACGCGCCAGCCTATGCTGGCCTGGGTTCGATCCCGGCATCCCATATGGTCCCCCAAGTACTGCCAGGAGTAATTCCTGAGCAAAGAGCCAGGGGTAACCCCTGAGCATCGCCGGGTATGACCCAAAAAGCAAAAAAAAAAAAAAAAAAAAAAGGGTTGTCATGTGTATCTTTTTGCCTCTAATGCTCAGTTCTAGGTTGGCATTAGTACCCTCGTCAATTGTTTTTGTGCCACTTCTTATAAGAAGCATTAAAGGAGGTTCTTTAAGAAGCAAGACAAACACCTCAGCACTTAGTATTGACTATAGCATCCATTCATAGCACGTATAATTGTCTCTACTAGATTAAGAATTTTTTTGATCCCTTTCCTGCTAATGTGTTATATACATTAACAAGGATGAATTAATATTTCATTGACATTGAACATTATATATTTCAGCAGGTTTTAAATTTATATTCATAGACATTACTGTTTTAAAAAAACAGTAATAAAATGGAGACATAAGCATATCTGTCATAATATCTTCTAACATAAAGCCACAAAACCCTTATTCGCTTTATTCCATTTATTTACTACTTTATTCCACTTAGATTCTTCCTTTAAATTTCCTTAGTTCTCTTTATGCTTACTTAATTTTACATTTTTATAATTCATTTATTTTGAGTAAAAAACAAAGATTTATCAAAAATCATATAACTATTATATTACTAATTTTATAAATTTATGTTCGAAACCTAATATATAATATATATATATAGATTGTTTTAATTTATCAGTTTATAATTGACTTACAATTTTGTGGAATTTCTGATTAGCTCTATTCACTGATATGTGTAGGTGACACTACCTCCACAATAAAAAAAATTAGAGATTTTTCCTAAATATAAGATAATAAACACATTAAGGGAATAAAAAATTATAAAAGTCTTCAAAACTGAATATTTTGTCTATAGAAAGTCTTCAAAACTGAATATTTTGTCTGTAGAACTGAGCTTATGTGTGCGTGTGTGTGTGTGTGTGTTTGTGTATTGGGTAGCATTGCACGTGGAGGACTTTAAGAAACTGGTAGAGGGAAGTGGGCACTCTGGTGATGAGTTTAGTTTTTGAATGATGTGTCAATGAAAAGTATGATTAACTATATTGCAAATCCCTATACTTCAATAAGAAATGTTTTAAAACAGTAAACAAAATAGAAATGATAAGCATAATATAATAAAATTACAAGGGTTTATAATCTGTACTCTTCACTATTAATATTTTCTAAATGAGTGTTAATGGGACTTTCATATTTTGAGTGCTCTGGTTATTGTGTCTTAATTGCGGTCTTCAAAATTACATGAGATCGTATTCCATCACATAAACATTAAATGCAATGTCTTGTAGAATTTGAAGATGACTTTAGTGGTTGAATCAGTGGAACATCATATTTTCCATTTGAGTAAAAAGGAAGATAGATGAATGAAACAATCTGTTTATTAAAGTATATGGGTACTACAATTTTTAAGTTATAAAGAATTACATTACCGTGCTATTTGCAATAATTATGAAAAGGAAACAAGGCAAATGACAAAAAAACACAGAGAAACTGACACAGTGTAGTAACTTTGTAAATCAATACAATGTTAGTACTATTGTAGTAGTGTTGCTTTAGCAATAATCAAAAATAGAGAGAAACAGATAAAGAACATGTGTTACATTTACACAATGAAATTTACTAAGTTATAAGAAAACATGAAATGTGGTATTTTGCAATAATATTGATGAATTAGATGGGTTATTTTAATAAATTAAGTCAGAAGGAGAAATGCAAATACTGGATGATTTACTTATTCATTGGAACAGAAAAGCATAATAAGGGACCAGATTAGACCAATAAGATAAACTTTATACCCCAACCACAAAATTGAGAATAGTAGCAAATTAAAGGGCTCAGTGGACTGTGTTTGAAGTAGTTAATGTGTTGGTGGCAGCTGTTATGTTGTGATATACACAGAGAAGAGGTGTGAAATTTTACTCCTATAACAAATATAGTCCAAGAAACAAATGTTATCTCTAAATAAAATTAAAATTATTCAAAATTGAAAACTTACAAATTTCTAATTTATACAAAATGTTAATGGTTATTAAAGTAAATTCCCTCTAATTCTTTCCCAAACAAACAACATAATTTTATATCCATGGCATCATCCTTTAAATGTGTTTTCTCTGTAAACTCGTTTTGATACTTTGAATATATACTTGCAAAATTCCCACAAACTCTTAATCAACAGTTATAAAATACTCATTTAAATTACAGTTTGATAGAACACAGAAAAGAAAGAAAAAAGTGCTATTTATGTTTTTCTGGTCCTAGACTAATGGGACTTGAAATGGCTCAGGTTCTGGAGTTCATGATCCACAGAAGACTCTAGGTTGATACCCACCATTGTGTGATCCCCAAAATCCAGTCAAGTGTACCCCTACACCCAAATGTGTATATATTTTATATGGACATACTCGTAAAAAATACTTATAGGTGTAAATTTATATATTTAATTGTGGACATAGATATTGATTTTACTGGTTCTCTTTTGGGAACTGAGTGCAAAGAGTTGCCATCTTTTGAGAATCTTGATAATAGTCCATTATTATCAGCGATTCGCAGTGATGATCAAAGCAGCTGTATAGAGATTAATTCTAATGTAAATGTTCAGTACTGTAGGTAAAATCATATATCCTTGCTTTATGCTTGCTCTTTGTTCAAGGAGTACTATGTATTTTTTTAAAAATTATACTATTCACTATAATGAATAAACTGTGAGTATTTTAAATACTTCCATTAATATATTAATATACACATCATTGTTCATACCAGGATATAATATAATAATTGTTTAATACACATGACTATAATTACTAAGGACTTATATTTTTATTTATACTATACTACTATAAGTTTCTTAAATATACCCTAAGGTTAAGTCCTGTACATGTAATTTTTATTCACTCTTTTGTTTATCTAATGACTCACTTAACATGTATTTATTCACTACTAACTAAATGTTTGGCCAATATATTTATTGTAGATAGAATGAGAGAAGCTATCATTGACAAATATTTAGGCAAATAATGAGACAGTGTTCTAAAATCTCTTGCTGTCTATTCACAGTGAACCTTCATCCACATCATTCGCTTTAAGCCACTAGATGCCAAGGTTCTTATCCTCATTTGGGGCATCTTGTAATGTTCAGGGTATCCAGGGATTTTCAGTGATACTTGACCTTCTGACTCCATGAACTTGTAAACAGTTTAGGAGATCTGCTTATCCAGAGATTAAACTCAGAATAATGAATATAAAAAGGCATGTACTCCAGTCAATCCTTTGAGAAATTTTCATAGGCTATTCACCTGTATTTTTAATAGTTTTTAAATATGCTTTCCTTTACAGTTTAACACTTTAATTTTTTATTGAAAATTTCCATTGAGATATTTTGTTCACTAAAGTAATCACTTATGGCATTTACAGGTCCTTCTATGGTACATTTGATTTTTAGAAAGGAAAGATTTCACTTTATCCTAGCCCCAAGTATTACTGTTTTCTAAAATAAGTGTGTAAGATTTATTGCAGAAAAATCAAATGAGGGCCAGAGTGATAGCCCAGTGGGTAGGGCATTTGCCTTGCACGTGGCGGCCCCTGCCGGCCCGGGTTCAATCACCGGAATCCCATATGGTCCCCCAAGCACCGCCAGGAGTGATTCCTGAGTGGAGCCAGGAGAAAGGAGAAAGCCCTGAGCATTGCCGGGTGTGACCTAAAAAGCAAAAAAAAAAAAAAAAAATCAAATGACAATTGCTATTTTTCTTCCTACTTTTTCTTAGCATATATCTGCCTTACTTTCCTTAACTTCCTCAATATGCTTTTTTTCTTTTCCTGCTTCTAATTCATACATGTGCAAACGTATGTATCTTTATGTCTTTAAACTGGAAACCAATGGTGCAGAACTCTTAATAGAGCTATTTGTTAGAATAGAAGGTAGAAATTGGACAAAGTTGGAAGTTAATCCGTTTCTTGGTGGAAATTTGTGCTGGATTTGGTATCCCAATCAATGGCATAATAAACATTTCATAAAACCACACAAATAATAAGGGCCAGGAATATGGTTCAATCACATGTCTTGTGTGGATGGGACTCTTGATATGATGCCAAATACTAAATTTTAAAAACCTTTAACCATTGTAAAATTATATATACTTATTAGAAAACTAGTATTCCATGTAATTTTTTATCAATCATTATGAAAAAGTTGTCTTAGTGAAAATTTGTTGATAATTATCAGTGAACTAAAACTACAATGTAGTTTGCTAAAGTTCAAATCATTCACCTCAATCTACTTTGAAAAAATTATATTAGGTAAAATACAGAATCTCAATAATGAGGTTATTCAAATATACTTGTGTCTAAAATATAAGCTCTTCGTAAGACATTCTATGTCTTTGCCAGAACTTGTGTTTATTGTTCATAGAAACCAGTTTTGTGTAACAAGGGAAATATAACAGATGGCAAAGCCACAGCTCAGGAAAAAAAAAGAAAATCATCCCTTCTGGTTTAGATATTCCCCAGAGTTTTCCTTTTGGAATAAGACTAGTTTTGTATAGTAATACCTTACAAAGACAATGAGGTTTTATGGTTGGAATTTATGACTAGAAGTGAGGAATGCTGTGTTATAATTGGTTGCCCCATTTATTCATTGTCTCTTGGAGCACTAAAATACCACTGATTAATAAATAAATAGTGACAGACTGTTTTTACGGCGCTGCAAAAAGCATACTAAGAAAATATTCATTGTCACCAGAGATATTTAAAATATTGTGATCCAAATATCAGATGGTCAAAATTAAACAATATTACTTTTACTAACCTGGAGACATGAAAACTTGCATAAAGTCAGCAATTATTTTCTTTTGTACAAAGTTTAAAAAATGATGTTAAAAATAGTGCAATTGCACCAGAGGTATTGTGCAGAATTTAGGGCATTTGCCTCGCATTTGGCCAACACAGGTTTGATTCCTGAGATCCCTTATGGTCTCCTGAAAACTTCCAGGAGTAATTTCTGAATGCAGAATCAGGAGTAATCCCTGAGCATCAACTGGTGTAATGCAAAAGGCAAACAAATAAACAAAGAGAAAATAGTTTAAAGATTAAATGCTTTAAAGATGCATCTTAATGCTTTAAACCAGTACAATTATTTTCTCAAAATGCAGCATTTATTTATTTATTTGGTATTTCTATACCTTGGTTTCACTTTCTTTTAACTTTTTATATTGAAAAGAATTCTTCAGAGGTTCTATATAAATGCATTCTAAATATCCACCTAGAAGTAGCATATATTCATGAAGTGAAGAAAACTTATAAAGAAGTTACAACAAAGAAAGGATAGTATTTGACCTTTGAAAATTGGGGCTTATCATCAGAAAACTTGTTTGGAACCTTGTTCTCATCTGCCCAGTGACCCTAGCGGAATGAACAACCTGAGTAAATGGACTGCTGTATGTGAGTCAATATGATAAAAGATATGGAAATAGTCATGTTCTGACCTTGGACATGAAATTATTTTCAGAATGAAGATAACAGTACCATGCTCTCACTACAGAGATTTGATCTCAGAGCTGAGAGATTCCTTTCTCGCATCAGATATATCCTGAGTATTTGCCATTACATTTGAATTATCATTGAAAAGCTGTAGAATTAAAGATTGAAATACCATTCTATTTCGTATCAGAACTTTTTTTTTGTTTGTTTTTTGGGTCATACCTGGCAATGCTCAGGGGGTTACTCCTGGCTCTGCACTCAGGAATTACTCCTGGCAGTGCTCAGGGGACCATCTGGGATGTCTCGGATCGAACCCGAGTTGGTTGCATGCAAGGCAAATGCCCTACCCGCTGGACTATCACTCCGGCCCATCGTATCGGAACATTTTAAATGAGATTTAAGAGGATAAATTATTGACGTATTTCCCAATTTAGAAAGGAACATCGTAACATATTTTATCTGACTGTTATCCAATTCTTTCCATTTCTTTGGATATTGGGTGATGAAATTCATGCCACTTCAATTGTTTTTATTTTTGTTTTATGAATGCAGGCATGCCATGTTACCACAGTTATGGACTAGCAAAAATTAGTTTCTCTAAAATTTTGTTCTGGGTCTTTTTGCTGTTTGGTGTTATTTTCAGAGAGCAAGTACATATACCGTAAATTATCAGATTATGTAAAAGCACAGGAGATCCTGTTTCATTTCTACTGGGAGGTGCTAGTTATCCTCTGACTATAATTGTTTAGAGAAGGTAGACGTTCTTGTCCTGTATCTACTCACTTGAGTATAATACCAGTACCAATGTTTATACATTTTAATGTTTTAAAGATTATCTGATTACATTGGATGAAATCATAAATATATACTGGGTTCAGTTAAAGGGAAAAAAATGACTCAATTTCAGATTCCTATGGCTGCAGATTCCTAATGTCCTGGGGGAAGGTGTAAGTTTTAAAACAGGTAGCATGGTAAACCAACTTTGCAGATGGGTGACTTGTTACATGTTCAAAGGACTCCAGTGGAGACTTAAAAAAAAGAAGAAGAAATTAAAGTGCCCAGCCTGTTTCTGATGAGTGGTTGACATTTATTACTTCCTTTGAGTTTTTTTCTCTCAAAATAATCTCATGTGATTTGGGAGGACCAAAGCTGTAGCTGCTACGGAGTTAGAAATTAAGTTAGTCAGAAAGTGATATTCCCTTGTTACCATTTGATTCATGGAAAATCCTGGAGACACTCTCTTTCCCCCAAATGTTTTTTGACAGTTTTCTAAATCTCCCTTTCAACTATCTTAGCTAACTAGGTCTGGAATTCCTGTACCATGGGAAAATCTGGGTGGGGAAGAAGAGCTAAGTGTAATATATTACCCTTTTAGATACTCATTTCTACACTATCTATTCCTGCTTCACCAGCAAAAGAGATCTTCAGAGGGTGGGGGTGGGGTGTGTGTGTGTAGAGGCAGCCTGGCCCATCATAGCAACGAAGTTTCCATTTAGAGAGAGAAAAGTCATTATAGGGCTTGAATACTTTTTTTTATTTATATCTCATAAACAAGTTTAAAAAATAACACACACACACACACAAAGATGTTAACCATATGCTAGTTCACAGTTTCTAACTATAGGGGATAAAGTTACCAGAGTTCCTTGAAGCCCTTTGAACTTAAGAGCCAGTGTGCATTTTCTGTTCAGTTGTTCAATATGATAAACAGTAACTCCTTCATGGCTACTCTAGGGTATGTGGTAAGTTCCCTTTGTTCTGCATCTTTAGTCCACTACATCTTTTTATTACTGTAGTAAACCATATTTTCAATCAGATGCTTATAGTCACTAGGCTTTTTGTTTTCTTTCTTTGCCTTTTCTAAAATCACTTGATATAGAATCACAATGGAAAGTTAAAGGTTAAGAAATGATCAAAGGATACTGAGATCTCAAAAGAGTGATCATTTATCACTAATTTCACAAAGGTTTAAGAATATACTTCATCATTCAAATATAAATGACTTAAAGGTGCTAATTTTTTGATAGCAATGCAACATTTTTTCATCAAAAGACTTACCACATTTTCTATCTTCATTTCACAAATTCATTTATAATTAAGTGATCTCTAAAGATGATAAAAGGCAGCACTTTCAGAACTTCCAATTGGCTTTTATATGCCATATATTGTAAATTAGAGCCATATCCACATTTTTCCTCAGCAATTTTTATATGGCTAAGCAAATAAAGAGAATATAATTGTGCAAAGCTAAACATACAGACTTAGGCCTGGATGTGAAATCATCGTCATCACATCATCTCCCTCATACACATCACCAACGTGATGTTCTAAAGACTTTGGATGCTAATTGTATGTTTATTCCTGTGCTTGGGGGAATGGTTATAAATCTCTAGATACTCAATAAAACTCAGTAAAGAAAAAAAAGATGGAAATAGGGTTGCGTCATCTGCCATCACAAGAAAGAGGACATTAAATTTTAAAAGTTGCCTTATTTTACCAGTTGGCAATTGTTTAAAAGATCAATTAAAATAAGTGCAGTGCAGTGTTACAGAATGGTTCTGCTCTTATTTTTGGAAGTGGTTTTGGTGTGATTACTAATCTCTCTGCCCTCTTTTCTCTTTCTTATTAGCAGCATTGGTTTACTGGTTTTTATAGTAGTCCGATGATGAAAGTGAGTTCCAAATAAAATCAAAGGATCACATGTGTGAAATAGTAAAAACAAGGATATGGGGGGCACTAATAAAAAGAGAGATTATAGAGGTCAGAAATTATCACTCAAGGCTATAAGACTAAATAATTATCTGGGTTCCATTATCAGTAGAGTTGTTGTTAGTAGCAGTTGTGCTCTTATCCATCTTGGGGTGGAATTCTATGATCTTAGCAAGAGGGTCCAGGCTCAGTAAAGAAGAAACCTAGCATTAATAGAGTGTGAATCTGAAGAGAGTTAGCATGGTTAGGTATTCTAGGTGGAGGTAATTATAAACTTTCCAGAATTTGACAATATTCCTCAAGTTAGTCAGCCACTGTATGGGAGTGGTATCTATAATACTGTAAAGAATGATTATGAAGATAAAGAGGGTATTCATAGTTATATATTTTTAAATATCCAATATTATTTATATTTTCTGTCCTATTATTTATTGCAGATCAGTTCATTCATCTTCTGAAGCCATTCACTCCATGACAGGGAACTGCAGAGTCTGGAGCAGCATCTTAGTTTGGTCTATTCTACCTGGACTTTGTCCCAGGCAATTGGAAAACAAAGCTTAGCAAAACACATATGCTTCCAGGATGAAGTACATGCATTAATTCACTTAATTAGCATTTTAAAAGGTTATTACAAATAACAGTACCATGAGTCTACTATAATGTGGTTGGGGTCATATGTGTAAGCCAACATACCTGATCAAACTATAATAGTAAGTTAAAAATAGACTAAACAAATAAACAGTGGAATAAAAACCCAATTAGTAATTACCTTTTTCTCTGAATTAGTAATGAGTGAGCAGGATCATACTGGAAGCTCTTGGGTACTGATCATCTTTTCTATCTTAACTGAATGGGTGATACATGATATATGCCCATTGTAAAGATCCATCAACACTCCACTTAAAATCTGCTCTTTATAACTGATAATCTAATTAAAGACATTTAAAAATGTCTCTAAAAAGAGATATATACAAGTAGAGAATTTTATGTATATGTATTATTTAAATTCTTATTTGTGATTTTATTAGATACTTCCTTTGATTTCAGATGGTAAGAGATTCTCTAATCTATTTCATCTCAACTCTTTAGGATGTTACTCTACTAATTTCATGGTATATACTCAGTTCAGTAGTCCATTACTCATCTTCTTAATTGCTTTCTGTGACTTTGAATCATTTCTTGTAATTAACTAAAAACTTAAAAGAGTTTTATATATATATTATTCAAAATAATTTCCATTGAAGTAGAAAGATGTAAGGGGAGAAAGAGAAGAAAGATACATATTCAAGATCTTCTTAAACTTGAAAAAGCAACCAGGCAAAACAGCTTCCAGAGACTTTTGAGAGGAGGTGATGTACAATTATTCCAAATTATCTTGTTTCCCATAAGTATTAATTTTGATATTGTCATAGGGAATGCCATGCACTACTGATTGTTTTCATAATCTCATCACAGCATTTAGATCGTCTATAGTTTCTTTTCTAAGAGGGTTTACTCTTCTCTGGGTGGGACCATGGATCTGCAACAGGATACTGCCTTCGTTTTCCTATCCCCCTAAGAGGAGATTTGCGTTTCACAGGAATGTGGTCTTCATGGTTTGGGTTACTTCAGGGCTGGGCAATTTCTTTTATTAATAAAAATCAAACTATCAGCCTGCAACATTGCTCCCACTTAAATTACAAGAGGTTTCACCTCCAGTTATATCTTTAAGGGCACATAGGTGGATCTCTATCTTCTGTAACTCCGTGTGCATGTTTGACCCTCAAGTGAGGTATTTGTATTAAATTATATAATGTCATTTAAAAATATTTTATTATACCACCATGAGATATACAGTTACAAAGATGTTCATAAGATGTTCATATTTGGGTTTTGGTCATACAATGTTTCAGCACCCATCACTCCACCTGTGCCCATTTCCCACCACCAGTGTCCCCGGTTCTCTCCCCCCCTTCCCAGCCTGCCTCTGTAGCAGGTTCTTAAATTCTTTCTCTTTTTCTCTCTCTCTCTTTCTCTTTTCCTTCCCATCCACATTGTGGATTACAATACATACATTAAGAGGTTGCCATGTGTGTCATTTTTGCCCGTATTTAATGCTCAGTTCTAGGTTGGTATCAGCATTCAACAATTATTAGCACCCTGTTCCATTCTCTGTCTTACCTAGCCTCTGACTCCCAAACGTTTGTGATAATTTCCACCTTTGACAAGACCTCCATGCTTCACCTGGCCTTGGATTTTGGTATCATAATATGTATATATATATATATATATATATTATATACATATATATATTGACATACAATAAGTGCAGTCATTCTATATCTGTCTCTCTCTTTCTGGCTAATTTCATCAACATGATCCTCTCCATGTCTATCCATTTATAGGCAAATTTCATAACTTCATTATTTATGACAGCTGTACAGTATTAATTGTGTAGATGTACCAAAGTTTCTTTATGCAGTTATCGATTCTCACACACTCTGGTTGTTTCCAGATTCTGGCAATTGTGAATAATGCTGCTATGAACATAAAAGTAGGGATGGTGTTTCCACTGAGTATTTTTGGCTTCCCAGAGTATATTGCCAGGAGTGGTATGGCTGGGTCAAATGGGAGCTCAATTTCTAGTCTTTGGAGGAATGTCCATATTGTTTTCCAGAAAGGCTGTACTAGTTGATATTCCCACCAACAATGGATGAGAGTCCCTTTTCCCCCGCATCCCTGCCATCATTTGTTGTTCTTGCTCTTCAGGATATGTGCCAGTCTCTGTGGGTTGAGATGATATCTCATTGTTGTTTTGATTTGCATCTCTCTGATGACTAATGATGATGAGCATTTTTTTTCATATGTCTTTTGGCCATTTGAACTCCTTCCTTGTCAAAGTTTCTGTTCATTTCTTCTCCCCATTTTTTGATGGGGTTGGCTGTTTTCTTCTTGTAAAGTTCTACCAGTGCTTGATATATCCCTGAATATTAACCCCTTATCAGATGGGTATTGAGTGAATATTCTCTTCCATTGTGTGGACTATCTTTGTATCTTGGTTATAATATCATTTTTAAAAGAGATAATATTACTTTATGTTGATGCTTTCAGTTTCAGTTACAATCTGTAGTTCTCAAAGGCTGCTTCTGGTTCAATGCTATAAGTTATTCATAATGGTCTTGAGGGATCTTTTGGTGCCAGGGTTTAAACCTGGGGCTCTTGCATAAAAACCATGTGTTCAAGTCCATTGAGCTATCTCTATAGCCCATAAAAAGTAAAGTGTTCTTATGGTGTCTTAATTTAAAAAATATGTGATATTAAATGTGTCAGAATTGTAGCAGATTTATTAGTACCTGGAATAAGTATATGACTTTGTAATTGAAACTTGTTCATTTAATTTTATATGTCTGAATTACATTCACTATGGTATTAACCTTCATTATCTTTGTAACAGCTCACTGAAACAGGATAATAAGAGATCTAGGTTATCTTATTATAGGCTATTTTGGTGAGACCTACCCCTCCCCAAATACTTTTAAGAATCGTGTAGATTGTATGAACCTAAGAAATCCTACCAATTGCACTGAGGACAAAACAAACTGCTTTGCTGCTCATGGAAAGCCCACTATGTGGTGAAGCTGGATGAGTCACATAATAATAACTTTTATGTAAAGTGCACTGGGGCGGTCACTAGTGTAGCATGGTTTCTGTGGGACTTATGCTCTGTGGATAGCCTTTCAAACTAAAAGAAATACAGTTTTCTTGAGTCAGCCTTCTGGCTCAAAACCTCTCTCCCTGTCTTCACTTAAGCATAGATGTCCTCACTTAGGAATAAATGAGAACATGCTGCTTTTCCTGGAGTCAGTTCTTCTGACCATGTGTACTGCTGTTATGTCCTCCTGTCCACTTGGAGCAGACTCTTGGCTCCCAGGCACGTAAATCAGCCTTCCTGTCTTCTAACCTGCTGTTTCCAAGTCAGAAATTCCAACCCAGCTGCCCTCCTGATCATTAACCAAAGTATAGCACCTTGAACCAGAAAATTTTCATTTTAACCAAGACTGCTCAAAAATAATAAATAACTTTGATGGAATTAAAGCCGTTTGTCAAGAATGAAGAAGTTGATGTCATTATTAAAGAGATCATATATGGAAATAAAAAAGATGTTTGCATAAATGACTTAAAATGTCTAGCTTATATTAATAACAGTACAAATCTCATGATAAGAAAAACCTACAGGAAAAAAATTTTATTTGAATTCTATCACTATATCTTTAAGCCAATTAATAATATTAAACTTATTGGGAGACTGTCTACACTGTATCAGCCACTGTTTTCCCAAATTGAGAGGAAAGTATCTAAGAATTAAAAATTCCATAACTGATAAGTAAACATTTATTTATTCCTATTAGATTGCAGCAAATTATGGTATTAGGATAAAATAATGTAAACACTGAAACTGTCTTAATCATGTATTTATAAAGTTGCCTATTGGTAGAGGTAGCCATCTGAAAAAAAAAGTTACTTACTTAGATATAGTGAACTGTCAACTCAAGTTGAATTGAAAAAACAGATTAAAATGAAAATGTAAAGTGCAAAGCTTATTTTAAGGTTAAAAAAATCACACTGGCCTGTGGCCAAAATACTTGCCTCCTAAATGTCATCTTTAGAACAATTTTTTTAAACCCACTGTGATTGCTTCTCCCTCCTCTCAACTCCCAGCAGGCAAAAGCCGACCTCACTAGTACCACACAGATGTAGACAGAGAAACTGCTCATTATCAATCAACGAACACAAACAAGTTGAAGACTGCTCAGCTCCCCCTGTTAAAGGTAAAGAGGCTTAAAGGCCCCACAGAGTTTATTATTCTGGGACTGACTTCGTCCAAGTCATTTGATTTTGACTTGCACAGTAGCCACAAAGGTTAAATTGAGGTTAAGTTTTCCAAACAAAATGGAAGCAATTAAACAGTTAAATAATGTGCTGTTTTGTTTTGTTTTAGTTTTAAATCATAGGCAAATAAAAACATTATTAATGTATCAAATGCAATTTTTATATTGCCACATAACAAAAGCCAGACATAAAATTATCTCTATATTTAATTACTATTTTCTGTGTACTCTTTATATCCAATAACTGATTATAATAAGGTGTGCCTGCATTTGAAAGACAAAGTACTTCTAAAGTCTTTAATATTTGATTAGGCAATAAAATATCAGGCCTGCTGAAACAGAATAGGAACTTAATTTAATGTTTGTTGAGTAGGGTCAGTTGGAAAGTAGGTTGGTCACAGTCAAAAATGGCCTGGATGTAACTGTTTCCCTCCCTCTAGAGTCATCTGTGTCACCTGATTTATTTCAGACAAATAATCTTCACATCCATTTTCTCACTGGTTTCTAATTTTCTGACAAATATCTAACTGATGAAAACTTTAAAATTCAAGCTGTTTAATTTGCCTAAGACCATATATTCAGAGAGAGAAAGTTAAACTCAAATTCCAAGTTCACTATTAAATCCATACATGACCCGAATTATACCTTTTTAAGTATTATAAAGTATTTGCTTTCATTAGTAATCAATTTATTTGGTTATAATCTAACAGAATAATTTTTAACATAATAAACAAAATTTATATACTACTTACTGAGTCTCATGTGTCAACAAAATATTTACCCATCAAACTAGGTAATGGGAAGTCTGGATGTGTTGATGGTATTTCTATATACTGGTAAGACAAGTTAAGAACAATTGAGGTCAGACCATCACCAGAACTCTCCCCACTGGATTCTTTTTATTTTTTTAGTGGGGAGGGTCACAACCAGCAGTGCTCAGGGGTTACTCCTGGCTCTGCACTTAGAAATCACTCCTGGTGGTGCTCGGGGGACCATAAGGGATGCCGGGTATCGAACCCGGCCGGCATGGGCTGCCTGCATGCAAGGCAAACACTCTACCAACCGGACTATTCCTCTGGCCCCATCTAACTAAATTATTTTCTCTAGCTTTATTTTATTTGGTAGTCTAAGGACAAATATCCCTTTGCCTTATCTTAATCTTATAGCAGTATAGAAGAGAAGGATTACTAAAAGAGGAAGGGTGAGCTTGAAGAATGGTTACTTTAGATAGTCTCCTGATAATGGACTGCCTCTAAGAATAGGTACCAGGAGTGGATCATATATGGACATCCTTTGAGAAGGCACGCCACTGATCCCCAAGAAGGTATGTAGAGAGGGAAAAGCTTTATTCACTGAAATAGGGAAGGTAAGAATCTCAGACACATAAAGTTGCACGTGAAAAAAGTTGCACAGAAAGTATAGACACACCCAAGTATCTTGTTCCACATAATCTTGGAGCTTAGTTTCCAGATGTGGGACCAAATGTGGCCTTGCACTGACCCAGATCATGCATGAGGAAAGGACAAGTTTTTCTCAGAAGCTTTTTTTTTTCAATGTTTCCACTAGCTCTGCACTACTCCCTTATACTGGGAACATTGAGCTATTCAAAATCTAAGGAATCTTGCTGTAATATCTCCTAAGTGGAAAGCCTTCCTAAACACGTTTTTTTTTTAAAAAAAGCACCAAAGCTAGGAAGTTTTAGGTGGTATGTCTAAAGACATCCTTTTAGCACTATAAACAATCATTGACATGCTGTTTATTGAAACATGTGTTGAAAAAATATGTTAGCCTTTATAGATAACTGGGCTTAAGAATGCAGTTTTTATCTTTAGGCAGAACAAGTAGAGACACTTAATAAGTAGAGAAGCTTGGGCATGAGGAAACTCAGAATAATTATATTTATTAACCGCTAATGATGTCTGTCACTTATCAGAAGAACAACCTCATGTCTTGAAGTGATAGAGGGAAGGAGTGTGCATGATCATTTGTGTTTGTTTATTGAACAGTGACAAGGGGATGACTACTATATTTTTTCTTTTTGTTAGGTTGATTTTCTGGGTCATATGCTCAGGTCTTATTCGTGGTTCTGTTCTCAGGGATCACAATAGGTTGGGCCCAGCAGGCCACTCACTAGGCAAGTGTTCCACCTGCTGTACTATGGCTTAGGCTCGAAAGCGGGATACATACTTTACACTTCCCAATGCAAAGCAGAAAGGAGTTTATCTAAATGATGAAAAAAAACCAAATCAGTTCACATCATGAATCCAGGAAGTTGGGGGTGGGGTGGGGGCACAATCATGACTTAAGGACCTTTAAGAAATAATTTTAATACTTACTTGTGAACACTTAGCCAATCACTAGTTGTAGATTTTATCAAGTTTAAGGTTTCTTAAAACATCTGTTCTGAGTAGTGATATTCTCTTTTGGACATTGTGCGGGCAGAATTGGTGAAGGCCATGGAACCTGAAGCTCACTGAGTTTATTGAAAGAATTTTGGAGATAGAGAACTCTTGGACTAATCCCTTTTCATTTCTGTTAATTGGCAGATAAGGGTTTTTACTGCATCCTAAAAAATTTAGCAGTCTTTACCTAACTATTCTAATTGAAGGGCTATTTTATTCAAATTAAAATGGGAAAAGAGATGGGCGCCAGAATGATAGCCCAGTGGGTAGGGCGTTTGCCTTGCACACTGCAGCGCATGCCGGCCCCAGTTCGATCCCCAGATCCCATATGGTCCCCTGAGCACCATCAGGAGTAATTCCTGAGTGCAGAGCCAGGAGCAACCCCTAAGCATTGCCAGGTGTGACCCAAAAAAAGGAAAAAAAATAATAAAAAAAATAAAATGGGAAAAGAGAACTTTTATTTTTATATATTGTTAGTTTTCCATTTTTTCAAAAAAATCTAAACAATAGTAGCAAAAAGCAGGCATACATATATCAAAGTATTGTTGTTGTTTTTATCTTGGTATTAAATATACATATAGCTGTTAAGCAATTTTTTTTCTTTCAAAGCCACAGCTGGTGATGCTCATGATCTACTCCCAGCTTTGTACTTGTGGTTGCCCTTTGTGATTTTCAAAGGATTACATGTTGCTAGACTCAAGCCCAAACCTCATGCAAAGCAAGTGTTCTAGCCTATTGAGCACCTATCCAGACCTTTACTTAAAAAAAATATGGAAAGAAACTCCAATATAGATTGAAAATTTAAAAAACAAAATGAATGAACATCTATATAGTTACTATCCTGCATAAGTGCATATTTTTTTTGTTTGGTTGGTTTTCAAATGTCTTCATATATTTTATTTATTTTATTAAGTTTCACAATCACAAATTGTTGTTATGCTTTGCAAAATTTTATGCACTATGAAATTTTGTGTTTTAAATTTTTTCTTACACATTAATATTTTGCTAAATTTTACTATCCAGTTAAACCTGATATCATTTTAAAACCATGATTTTTAAGCATTTGTTTTATTTTGCATAATTTAACATTGTAATAATTTAATCTAATCCTATTATTAGACATTTATTTTGCACTAAAATAGCACTGCAATAATAACTTTAAACATTCTGATGAATTTTTAATCAATTTTGGAAGTTAAATTATAAGGTGAAATTCAGTGCATATATATATATGTATGTATTTATACATATACATACACATATATTAAGCTAATTTATAGGATATATAGTTTGAACTCCCTGAAAAGAGTATGCTGGTAATTTATTTCATCCTGTGTTGTACTGGGAAAAACTAATAGGATTGAGAAATTCTGTCAATTTAGAAGAAAAACAGGTCAATTTTTATTTACAGTTTAGGCTAATAGTTGTTTGCATTATAGGTTATTAATTAAATATATAGATTTATGTGATCTTGATGTTCTTACTTTAGACACTTCTTGCTCTTGTGAGGATGTTAGTAATGTGTTTTCTTTATATATTGAATCATTATATGTATAATGCTACATTATATAAATATAATGCTACATTATATTTATATAAAAGCAAAAGTCTGTATTTTAATTTTGCTTTGGCAGGATGAGTCTAGTTTTATGTAGTCAAGTAATTTTTTGTTAGTTTTGACTATTTTTTCCCATTACCTGTGTCCTTACAAAGTCCTCTTACTAATTTTCTATACTTGCAAGAAACAAACTAACATACACTTGATGTTTCAAGCAATGAAAATGTAATCTTTCACAGATCTGAGGTCAAAAGCCCAGTATTTATCACTGGAATCAAATCTAGGTGGGCAGAGCTTCTTTAAAAAGCTCTAGAGGAGTCACCATTACTCACTTTCTGTTGCCAAAACTATATTGGCTCAAGACCACACATCCTCACGTCTGTCTTTCTGCCTCCATTTTTACATGACCTTCTGTTTTCTTAATATAACTCTCACCTCCTTTCTTTTTTTTTTTTTTTTTTTTGCTTTTGGGATCACACCTGGCACTCCTGGCTCTTTGCTCAGGAATTACTCCTGGCAGTGCTGGGGCAACCCATATAGGATGCCAGGGGATCAAACCTGGGTTGGCCGCATGCAAGGCAAATGCCCTACCTGCTGTATTATAGCTCCAGTCCCTCACTGGACTCTTATAAGTTCATTTTAAATAGCATTTAGGATACAGATGAAATGTTCAAGTAATCTCTTCATCTCAAAATGCTTCACCTAGTCACATCAGCAAAACTTGATCATTGTAACATATTCACAATGATATGTGAATATGTAGCATATGTGAATATGTGTGTATGTGAATATGTGAATATTTAACATATTCACAACTGGTATATTTGGAAAGGCAATGCTCCACCTCCTAATTTCTTCTTATATTATACTATTAATCTTTTTTATTGAGATAAATTTACAATAAAGCAATTGAAGTTATTGCTTTATAATTTTTGAAAAGCAACTTGTGAAGCACATTCTCACTTGCATATATTTCCAAGACTCTTTTTTTTTTTTTTTTAACATTTTATTATACCACCGTGAGATATACAGTTACAACGTTGCTCACGCTTGGGGTTTCGGTCACACAGTGTTCCAGCACCCCGCCTCCACCAGTGCCCTCAGCCACCACCCATGTCCCCAATCCCCCCCTCCCACATCCCGCCTAAATGGCAGGTTCTTTATCTCCCCCCCCCCTCTCTCTCTCCTCCTTCCCACAATTTGGGTTGCACTAACTTAGAAGCCATCATTTTCATTTTTGTCTGTCCTATGCTCAGTTCTATGTTAGCATCAGAACTTTAGACATTTATTCACTCATGTTCCTTTCTCTATCTAAACCAACCTCTGACTCCCACACGCTTGGTAATTTCCACTTTTGGTAAGATCGCCTATATTTTCCATCAAATAAATGCAGCATTCTATGTCTCTCCCTTTCCTTCTGACTAATTTCACTCAACATGATTCTTTCCATATCCATCCATTTATAGCAAAATTTCATAACTTCATTTTTTCTGACAGCTGCATAGTATTCCATCGTGTAGATGTACCACAGTTTCTTTATCCAGTCATCAGTTCCGGGCATACTGGTTGTTTCCAGGTTTTGGCTATTGGAACAGTGCTGCAAAAAAAAAGTGGATTGTGTTCCGGCGTTTGGCTTTCCAGGGTATATTCCCAGGAGCGGTATGGCTGGGTCAAAGGGGACCTCAATTTCAGTCTTTGGAGGAATGTCCATATTGTTTTCCCAGAAAGGTTGTACAAGTCGACATTCCCACCAACAGTGTATGAGAGTCCCTCCCACATCCACGCCAGCACTTGTTGCTTTTACCCTTTGATATGGGCCATTCTCTGTGGTGTGAGGTGATATCTCATTGTTGTTTTGTTTGCATCTCTGATGATTAGTGATGATGAGCATTTTTTATATGCCTTTTGGCCATTCTTTCTTCCTTGTCAAAGTTTCGTTCATCTCCCCCCATTTTCTAATGGGGTTGGTTTTTTTTTTATATAGCTGTACCAGTGCCTGATATATCCTGGATATTAACCCCTTATCAGATGGGTATTGGGTGAATATTCTTTCCCATTCCGCGACTGTCTTTCTACTCCAAGACTCTTATAATGTCCATTCTTCCCCCCTTATTCTGTTTTACTTTGCATTTGGCTGATGTTGAGACTAAACTTTTTTTTTTCATTTTTAATTTATTTTTTATTTTATACTACTGTGAGATATACAAAACTTATAAAAATATTCATGATCAGGTTTCAGTCATACAGTGTTCTAGCACCCAACGCTCCACCTGTGCACATTTCCACCACCAATATCCCCTGATTCCCTCCTCCCTTCCCAGCCTGCCTTTATGCTTTATGGCAAGTACTCTTTGCCTCTCTCTCTCTCTTTCTTTCTCTCTCTCTCAATCTCTTTCCCTCTCTTATACATTGTGGCTAGCAGTACATACATTTAGGAGTTAATATGTATATTCCTTTGCCTACATTCAATGCTCAGTTCTAGGTGTAATACCATTTACAACAATAATTAGCACACTGGTCCCTGTCTATCTGACCTAACCTGCACACTTATACTGCACACTTGCTGTAGATTCAAACCACTGACAAGTCCTCCTGGTCCATATTTTACCTGGCCTTGGTTATTATTAGTATCATAGATTAACTTTGTGTTTATCTTAATATTTCTTCAAGTCTCACTAATTATTTTGGATCCTAAAGCTCTAACTTCTATTTGGTTGTAAAATAAAGCATAATATTTTATATTGATCTTTAGATAAAACACTTAGCAAACATTATTCAGGAAAAGATACCTATTAAACAGGCTGGGGAGATAATAATGCTTGCTATGCCCACAGCTTACTTATGTTAGGTGCCAGGCACAATATGGGCTTCTCTAAACTTTTCAGAACTTATCTCTGAAACTGGTCATGATAGCAGAAAAGTGACTATGTACAAATCGGTATTATACTGGATGGAAACAACTTTATCCACATAGGCCTACCTCCAAATTTTTTAAGTCACAGATGCTGCTTCTCTTTAATTTTAACTTCTTAAATTTAGTGACTTACATCTTATTATTTTTTATAAAATATACAAAATATTATAACACAGATATTTTCTTTTATGATCCAGTTTTAAATTGTATAAAAGAGATTGCTGTCTTTAGAATATAATTGGTATTTCAGTTTTGTTCACAAAGATAGCTAGACGATTTTAAAATCAATTGTTATACAAATCTCTGTAAACTTGTTCTATAATTGTTCCATTAAATAGCAGTTCTACTAAAGAAATATCAGTTATGATACATATCTTCCATATCAGAGACTCTCAGACATGGGGCAGAGCTGCTACTGGCTCTCCCTGTGCCCAGTCGCTCAAGAGGCACCCGGGAGGGATGGCGGTTTCTAGCTCTGGCCTGCTACCCCAGCAGAGCCTCGCAAGAACCAGACGACCCCCACTCCATGAGGGCCTCCATTTTCCACATCCGAATTCTCTCTCGTCAGAACTCCACCCAGCATACCAGTCTATCACAGCCCGGCTCACCGAGATCCACCCTGCAGCAGTCTTTTCTTAAATCCGTCCCAGGCATGCTGATCCAGAGACTCACAGACATGGAGCAGAGCTGCTACTGGCTTTCCCTGTGCCCAGCCGCTCAAGAGGGAGCCGGGAGGGATGGCAGTTCCTAGCCCTGGCCTGCTACCCCATCAGAACCTCGCAACAAGCCTGAAGACCCCCCCACTCCACGAGGGCCCCCATTTTCCACATCCGGTTTCCCTCTGGTCAGAACTCCACCCAGCAGACCAGCCTATCTCAGCCGGCTCATTGAGATCCACCCTGCAGCAGTCTTTTTTTAAATCCGGCCCAGGTATGCTGATCCAGAGACTCACAGACATGGGGCAGAGCTACTACTGGCTCTCCCTGTGCCCAGCCGCTCAAGAGGCGCCCAGGAGGGATGGCGGTTTCTAGCCCTGGCCTGCTACCCCAGTAGAGCCTCGCAACAAGCCAGCCAGATGACACCCCACTCCATGAGGGTCTCCATTTTCCACATCCGGACTTCCCTCTCATCAAGAACTCCACCCAGTGTCGAAGAGCCTATCACAGCCTGGCTTTGGCGTGACTGCTTGTGGCCGTGATGCATCAATAAATGCTGGATTTAGAGATGACTACAAGAGTATGCTACTCGCAAGGCAGAGCCTGGCAAGCTGCCCGTGTCGTGTTTGATATGCCAAATATCAGTAACAATTATAGACCTCATTCCCATGACCTGATGGAATGGTTTGAGGTTCTTTTGTTTCTGGAGCAAGCAGGTGCCCTCTGGGCTCTACTAGCGTGAGACAGGATATTTGGAGAGGCGACTAGTGCCCGCTAGAGCAAATTGATGATGAATGGGAAGATAGTGATACAGTGATCCATATCTTCCAGGGTCTCTGCTATTTAGCTATAAAATCAATATGCATATAGCAATAAAAGGAATGATTTTCAAAGAGATTTATGGGTGTAGTTCCCAATGAACCAAGGATTCTACTAATTTTCAAAATATTTTTGCTCATATTTTAGATAAATATTTACCATTTCATAAAATTTTTGATGATATTCTTTTGAATTATATATTTAATATATAAACTAATTATAATAACAAATATTTTGTTCCATCTAAAGTAAAGTATATAATCAGAAAAAACTTGCAAATATCTAACGTATGTTAAAATGCCATTAAAATGAAAAGTTCAAGTATTAATATATGGTAAGTTCATTTATAATGCATTGCTTTTAGTGCAGTATTTTAATTTCAGTGTAGTGTGGTGACTTTAAAGATAACTTTAGAATATAATCAGCAAGAGTGAACAATTAATATCATTTATATTTTTAAGAGAATGTCAGATTTCTTCTAGTCAGATTAATTTCAGTGAAATTAAATTTATATATGGAAGAATACAAGTATTTTAAAGAGTTAGTGGCTAGTAAATTAATAAAGATATTAATATTAATTTCTTGATAATAAAAAGTGGAGTTACAAAAGAAGATTAAAAAAGCATCTTTAAGGAAGTACCTAAGATATCAACTAAATTTATTCATACTACTCTTTCTTGCAAAGGTAGGATATAATATCCTAAACTAATCAGTGTAATGTGAATCACCATATATGTAACTGAAGGATAAAAGTTAGAAATTCATATTGGGGGTCTAGAGTGATAGTATAGTGACTAGGTGTTTTCCTCACACACAGCCAGATGGAGTTTGATCTCCATCACCCCATCTGATACCCTGGGAACTGCGATGAGTGATCCCTGAGTGCAGAGCCAGCAGTTAGCCCTGAGCACCGCTGAGCGTGCCCCCAAAACAAAGCCAACCCGAGAAACCCCTTTTACAGCATTCTTCTAGAGCTCTAGGAGAGAAATGATTAAAATCGATGACGTTAATAATGGCATGATAAAATACTATGCTTAATTAAAATACTATAGCAAACTTACTGTGTATAAATAAAAATTTATATTTGTACTGATGGGTGATACATATATATAGAGATAAATCACGGAATTTCTCTTTTAGGAAATGCACTTCATTGTATTCTATTAATATATAATATTTCACTCTAGCATGTCTCCATCAAGTTACATTTTAAGCAAGCTGAGGTAAAAGTTTTTCCATATGCTACTACTGGCTAGCATGGCAACAAAATTGTGTTACCTTAACTGATATTAATTTGGATTTAGTTATAATGGCTATATTTACCACTGAAACTTGGCTTTCTTTTGAAATATTTAGCACTCATGAGCATATATGTAAAGTATCTATCCTGGAGGTAAAAATTTAAATGGCACAGAAAAAAAAGGAAAAAGCAAAAGTGTTTAAAAAAGCAAAACTACACATATGTGATATTAATGAAACTGGTGGGGAAGTGTAACAGGTATGGAAGATTGCTTGCAAGTAGCCCACCTGGGTTTGATGTCCCCTGGAGCCTCTAGAAATGATTTCTGAGTTCATATTCAGGAGTAACCCCGAACATTGCTAGTGGTATCCGGAGGAACGGAAGGAAGGAAGGAAGGAAGGAAGGAAGGAAGGAAGGAAGGAAGGAAGGAAGGAAGGAAGGGAGGGAGGAGGGAGGGAGGGGGGGAGGGAGGGAGGGAGGGAGGGAGGGAGGGAGGGAGGGAGGGAGGGAGGGAGGGAGGGGTTAAGGGAGGGAGGGAGGGGAGGGAGGAGGGGAGAGAGCAGCATTAAGGTGGGAATTGGGGATGTTGCTCAAGTGGCAGAGGGAAGGAGGGAGGCAGGCTAAGAATATTGTGGGGTCTGTTGTTAGACTAAAAGGGGTCAAACCTATATGAACAGGAAATACTTGGCTAAAGAAAAGACATAAATTTAATAAAATGAAGGCCTTTGGGACATAAGAGTTCTACCCTAGAGTATGTGATTAGTTTCATCATTGACTTGAGTGCTAAGAAACCAAAGCTGAAGATATTAAAGAACATTGTGGTTAAAAACTAAGCCAATAAGTAAAGAGAAGCACCCATGAAGCTAAAGAGGTATCTATAAATAAGTGGGAAGAAGACAGCAAACCACTATATCACAAAGCTATTAAATGTAGACGGGTTATTGATAAATAATTGATAAATAATGACCAGGCAATGCTCTCAATACAACAATGATATTAAAGGGAACAATGAACTTATTTATTTGTATGTATTTGTGGAAAGATATCAGAGAAATTAGCATTATCAGACTCAGATTGGGTTTCAGTTTAGGTGCCAATATGAAAACAATGTTCTAGAAGAAGTTTAGACTATAAACTTTTTAATTTATTTATTTTTGGGAAAGAGGTTTAGGCCACACCTGGTGGTGTTCCAGGCTTACTTCTTGCTGGTGTTCTGTAATCACTCCTTATGGTTCTCAGGAACCATATGTAGCAGTGAAGAATGAATGAATATTTGCAGCTATGTGCAAGGCAAGAAGTTTTACATCTGTATGATCTCTGGTTATGAATTCTTTCATTTTTTTTGTTTTGTTTATTTTTTTTTTTTGGGTCACACCTGGCAATGCTCAGGGGATACTCCTGGCTCTGCACTCAGAAATTACTCCTGGCAGTGCTCGGGGACCATATGGGATGCTGGGGATCGAACCCAGGCCGGCATTGGCCAGCAGCATGCAAGGCAAACGCCCTACCCACTGGACTATCGCCCGGCCCTATGAATTCTTTCATTTTTAAAGTTCAGGAATATAGTAAGAAGAAAAAGCAACATATATGTGCAGATAATAAAAATGCCATTACTATTACCACTGTGTCATGTCTCTCCATGTTAATGTTTTAATTAAATAAAACCTTTATTCACATGATGTCCTAGGTTCTAAGGTCACCATTAAATAAATAATCAGTGAATATGATTCAAAAATGCTTTAATAAAATAAGTTACTTTCTAGTACAGAATATATATCAGAATCACAGTTACCACAATATTTCAGATTCATTATTAGTAAAAATTACCAGGTGTGGCCTAATCCTGTTTCCCAAAAAATAATTTGAATAGAGATTTCATGCTGAGTTCATATGTGGCTCTACATATTGTATCTGCATGGCAAAGATTCAGTAATGAAGCATAGGAAAAGACTGCTTGATATACATTTTATTTCCCGATCTAGAGTAATGTAAGTAAATCTGAGAGAAATAGAAATGCCTTCAATGCTACTACAAACATTATGGGAATAAGCAACATTATAGTGTTGCTGAATTTATCATTTATGTTTTAATTCTCCCTCAAGGTTTACTTATTTAGCTGTTGCTCCAATATTTTATTATTTAAATGAAAACCCTTCCATAAATCCAAATATTTATTATTTAAAGAAAATTTTACTTTTCAAGTATGAAATTTATATAATTAAGAATTATTTATGAAATTTTACCTTTACCATAGAAGATCATATTTATAATACATATAATTCTCAAAATATCACTATTAAATACATACTATTTTCCTTTTTTATTATATGTCAAAATTACAGGCAGGAGTTACAATAATTGGCAAAAATTATACAATAACTAAGGGTATTGTTTGAGCATTTAAAACATATTTAAGGACTGAAAAAAATTAAAGGAGATAAGACACTTGCCTTGCATGTGGCTATGAACAATCTTGGTTGGAATCCTTGGCACCACATATATAGTCCCTGTGTCTCTGCCAGGAGTTATTCTAGAAGCAGAGCCAGAAATAGCCCCTGAGCATTACCAGATGTGGCCCCAATACCAAAAAACCATCATTTGAATTAAAACATTTTGAAAGTATTTCTCCTTTGACTGAGTAGTCATGAGAAATAGCTTACATCCAAGTGAATATGTTAACATAAGAAAAGGTTTTTTTGTTCATTGAGCGTATTAGTAAAAATCAGAATAGATTAAACGAAGAAACTAACGTAAAATTGAGAAATTTGATGTGTGCCAAATTTTTATTTTTGGCCTAAGTGTTAGTTCAGCAAATGCAATACAGACATATGCTCGTGACATGAAAAAAAGCATTTCAATCACTTTCCCCAAGCACTGAATTTTCATTAAATCAGTTGTTACGCATACATATCAAGAATGACCTTAAAAATATGAATTGCCATATAGACTGCCTTAAGAAACTGAGATTCAGTTAAACTTTAGGTAAAATTGGAGGTGGTGCTGAGAAGCAACAGCACCTAAAACAGCAAAGACAGCTGAATGTCTGTGAAATATGAATCTGTATTTGTGTAACACATTTTTTGCACTTAAACAGAACTTGCAGGTTATGTCTGAATGAAAATACAAACATCAAGTGAGAATTGTAAGAAAATTAGAAGAAGTCTTAAACTTCCTTCAAGATTAGTTCTATGAGATACAATACAGCTTTCAAGATTAAGATGGGGAAAAGTACAAGTCCAAAAAAAACTAAGAAAGAGGATCGCATTACTGTTATTTACAAAAGGATAGTTGTTGAAAGGTGGCTTTCTTTTGTTCAAATCTTTATGTTTACAGATGCATGAATGTGTGTGTACATGGGTGTGTACATGGGTGTGTACATGCATATGTACATGGGTGTATGTGTCACGATCAAGTACTTTCCCGTGATCCTATTTGCTAGGCGGGCCCAGTAATATCTCATAGTCTGTCATGCAGTAGGCCAGGGGCGGCTACAGGCTAAAGAGCTCAAATAATAGGTCAGGAAGACCTAAAGTTATGAATTGGCATATATAAACACGGAGGGCTGCGGGAGGCAAACTCTTTTAAACACTCTAAATAAAGCATTTATGATGAAGTTTGGTTGGGGTGGAGTTGGAGGGGAAGTCAGAGTGGAAGGCGGCCCGTGGGGAGGGAGCGGTGGTTGTTGTTGTGAGGTCGCGAGGGGTGGGCCAGGGTAGACCGATCCCGACTAGCGGTGTGGGAGGGGAACGGCCCAGTGGAGGCATAATTGTGAAGCTGGGGGTGCCGTGGCGTGGCTGGTTGGGTGGGTCCGGGGGAGTGAAGGGGCCCGGGGTGAGGGGTGGTTGTTTGGGTCTGAGGGGGGGGCGGGGGTATGTGTATAAATGAAAAAAATGCAACAGAAAGATGTATCCATATCTGGCATGAATTTTAATAGTTCTGTTTATAAAATTTAATACAAACTTTATGATTTGTATTATAATAATACAAATGACATTTGCCAGACGACCCCACTCCATGAGGTCCTCCATTTTCCACATCCGGACTTACCTCTCGTCCAGAAGTCCACCCAGCAGACCAGCCTATCACAGCCCGCTCGCCGCCACTTGCAGCCACGAGGTTCATCAATAAATGCTGGACTTAGAGATGACTACAAGAGTATGCTACCTGCACGGCAGAGCCTGGCAAGCTACCCGTGTTGTATTTGATATGCCAAATACCAGTAACAATTATAGACCTCATTCCGGAATGGATTGAGGCTTTTTATGTTCCTGGAGCAAGCAGATGCCCTTGGGCTCTACTAGCATGAGACAGGACATATGGAGATGTTACTGGGGCCCGCCTCCAGCAAATCGATGATAAACGGAAGACAGTGATACAGTGATACAAATTATTCTGTGTTTTTTGTTTTGCCAAAAACTAGTAACAATTATGGACCTCAATTCTATGACCTGAAGAATGTTTTGAGGCTCTTCCTGTCCCTGGAGCAAGCAGATGCCCTTGGGGTACACTTGCTTGTGACAGGACTTATGGAGATGTTACTGATGCCCGCTTGAGCAAATCGATGAACAACGGGAAGACCGTGATACAGTGATACAGTGAATACAAATTTTGCTTTCTTTTATTTTGAAACTATTCTGTCAGTTGCAATAACATTTCAACATTCTGTTATAATGAACATTATTTTCATATGAGGTAAATCTACAAGTGTTTTTTAATTTTACAAGGTATTAGTAAATATCTATCAATTTTATTAGCATTAAACGATAATATTTTTATTGCTACATTGTTTTGCTTTTAATATGCCCCCAACTTTTCTCTTAATCTCTTTTTTTTAATCTCTTTTTTCTCTAGTATGAAGAAAGGCTAAGAAATCTGTGATCTTTCTGTGGGGCGGTAATTTTTTTTCAAGTAGGTAAAGCATTGTTCACCTCAGAGGTGATTTCCTACCCGATTCTGATTTATCTTGTGCTCCCTTAACATTTCATCCATTAAAATGCATGCTCCTGCTCAACATGAATAGAATAATGTACCTAAGGTTTATATGATCAGATTCAGCCTTTTCAGTCCTTCTGGACCCAAAGGTTTCTAGTTTTTTTTTTTTTTTTTTGCTTTTTGGGTCACACCCAGCAGTGCTCAGGGATTACTCCTGGTTCTGCACTCAGGAATCACTCCTGGCGGTGCTCGGGGACCATATGGGATGCCGGGATCGAACCCAGGCGGGCACAGGCCGGCCGCGTGCAAGGCAAACGCCCTACCCGCTGGGCCGCCCGGCCCAAGGTTTCTAGTTTTCCCATGAGTTTTTTTTTCCTCAGGTTTCCAGTTTCCCCCATGAATCCCCCCCCTCCTCCGTACTCTACTTCATGGGAAGTTTACCACCACAAGGAAATAAATAGCATTTAAGACTTTCTCTTCCTTTTAATTATCTTATATTTTATGGTAGATGGGGCTCACTATTGATTATCTTATATTTTATGGTAGATGGGGACTCACTATTTTGTCTAACATCATAAAGGGATACTTACTCCTAGCCTACATGAAGTGTTTTTATGGTTGTCATGTATTTTCTTCTCACCCCTATACTTATACCCAGGAGGATAGGCACGCATGCATTGGCTGCCTGTTTCAGGAACTGTGCTAGGAGTTAAGGTATTTAGGCAACTAAGACACATTCTTTGTGGTCAGAAAAGACACATGATAATTTGGGGAAATATGTGTAAGGGAATATCTCAGTACAGCAATGCACATGTGCATACATCAGGTTTGTGATTCCGTAATGATTTTATAGATGAAGTATCAGGTGAAGAGGTTTTTAAAAATCTAATTAGGGCTTTTGTATTAGAATAGAAACTTGGCAATTGGGTCAAAAAGGGAGAGGAGTAAATATCTCTTTTATTGTGGTACATATAATTTGTGGTACATTATAAATTTCTTATAATATATGGGACACACTACTGTAAGAACTTAGAAGATATACCAGAAATTCTAGTGAGCACCAGGTTATTTAAAGTCATATTTAAGATGCTAATATATACTTTAAGTGAATAATATTGTATTTTATTTATAATTACACCTTGTCATAAAGTAGACAGTTTTTGAGGGCATTGAAAACATGTAATAAACAATTTTGAGACATCAAACCAGGCCATCGTTAGCTGAGATAATAGCAGAACCAGGCAATATTTGTCAGATGGTAGAATCAGAAGATTATGTGAATGATGAGATAAAACATACTGGGAGATGAGAGAAAAACATACCTTAATGTTTAACTACCAAGAAATTTGGGGCCAGTATGTTCATTGTAAAAATAGTATAAATGAAAAAGGAGGACTTTGTGGTTGATAATATTTAATTTTAAAAATTAATCCTATGGAAGTTAAGGATACCTTTTATCTACAATGTTGATAGAAATATGAGTCTGGGAGTTTTAAATAGATTTATGTCAGACATATTGATTTGGAAAATATCAGGCTATATAAACTTATTTAAGATATGCTGCAATGTGAAATATCATTTCCCCAAAAGGGAGAAAAAAGACAAAGAAGGAAAATAGTAAAAAGAAGAGGGAGCAAATAAAAATTACTGAAAGAGAAGTTGATTTAAACGTTAAAATGCTGATATTTTATTAGCTCCAATCAGTTTCTGATTAGCCTTAGTTGATAAATGCTAAATAAACAATGCAGCTGATGAAACATATTTATGTTCTCTAAGGTGTTCAGTACTTGCTCCAGCGTTAGTTAAAATGATTTCTATTCACTTTCAAAATAGACCTTCATTTGTTTTCAGCACAGTCAATGCTATCCATTGTACTCTAGCTTCTCACTCACACTATTTTAGACAGCATTTAGGTATTCCATAAAACCATGTCTTTTGCTTTATAGTATTAAATGGTCTATTAAGGTACTGAATGGTTTTTTTTATATGTGATTCAATTCTTTCTGTTCTTATCTGTTTTTATTTTCTTCCAATACCATGTGAACTTTCACCTGTGATTTCCACTCCCACCCACCAAATATCACCTATTATCATCACCACATCACATCACAGCAGTAACTTAGAAAAAGTTTATCTCTAAGTGATGAGAATTTAAAATTGAAGAGAAAGATAACTTTTATTGCAGTTTGGTACAGAGGAAGGGTCCTTTTATTCTGTTCAGTAGCATACAGGAGGTTCTTCTGAGTAAAGAAATTATTCATTCCCCTAGACAACATTAGAGTTAATACCTTTAAATAGAATGCATGTATGTGAGGATTTTTTACAGTTACTAAAAAAATAATATGAATATAAATCATATTTTCAATACTAAAGTTATTTTAATAAGTGACTATATTTATTGAAGTTCTATATTGAAGAATTGGATAGAGTCACATTCGTAGTCAACTATTTATAAAAATACAGTTTTAAATGTGTATATATCTGCACACCTATATGTGCATATAATGTTTTGCTCATATTTCAGAGAGAAGATCCAAATATATATATATATATATATATATATATATATATATATATATATATATATATATATATATATTGCTTTTTGGGGCACACCTGACGATGCTCAGGGTTACTCCTGGCTCTGCACTCAGGAATCACTCCTGGCGGTGCTTGGGGGACCATATGGGATGCTGGGGATAGAATCTGGACCGGTGGCACAGGCTGGCCACCCGCATGCAAGGCAAACGCCCTACCCACTGGACTATCGCCCGGCCCCACCAAATATATTTTATAGTGTCCAAACAAGAATCACACTCCTTGCCTGTCCTGAGATTATAATTATCTTAATGAATGAATGAATGTTTTATCTCTCTTAAGGAAGATTTTTAAATAGCAGTTATTAGAATTCTCTCCTCATACTAAGTTGATGAATATATATATATATATATATATAATTCCAATTGAGCAGAGAGAACTGGTTTTTTGCCAATTCCTGTCTAAATTGTATCCTAAGCAGTTCATTTTAAAGTACTCATTTATCATTCGCAAATTAACCTTACACAGGATAGCTGCTCTCATTTCCATTTCAGTCCTATGAAGAATAAACCTTGAGCATCAAACAAATAATGGAAGTTGAAGCTATGAGGCATAGTTAATGCAATGAGGATTTTTAATGGCATCTCTATAATTATAGGCAATGATAACGGACTATAAATCTTTATTTCCCAAGTGCTGCAGCCATTAGCAATTGAATAATATGTAAATTATACTAGATATAGCAAAGAACTTTGATGGCAAAATCATCTTGCTGCATTTTAGCTCAAATATTGGTTATTAGAATTGGATGTCAGATGTTTATTAGCAAATATAAGTGAGTAAAGCAAAAGAATTTTAAATGTCTGGTTATTTGCTTTATAATTGGAGCATGATATACTACCATTATACCGTCTGTAACTCTTTCCCCAACTACTGGGGGTACTTTAGAAACAATACTTAGTTCTAAAAATAATAATCGTAATATATTTTAGAGAGTTTCAAGTTGACAGCAAACTGTATAGCAAAAGTTGGATATCTGAATTCTGCTGCATGAACACTTCGTTTATAAATTTTATTTTCTAACATTATTGTATACAATATTTTTGTGTTTCAAAAATCTATGAAACATTTGCTTGTCTGATTTTTTGATAATCCTGGTTATTTTAATTCATGTATTTATTGGCGAGGTCAATTCTGACCATTCTCTGGGGGCTATGACCAGTTCTGTGTTAGGTGTAGCTCTCAATGGTGCTCAGATTATGCTAGGAATCTAATCCAGACCTCCCATATGCAGATCACTCTCCTAGCCCATTTTGCTCTTTTCTAGCCCTGATATTGCCTGTTTTTCTAAAACTTATATGGGTTTACCTGATGCATTTTCTTTAAACACTTTCTTATAAAGGATCCTTTCATAAAATGTGTAACGTCTGACATCTTGTCTGTTCCCAACACCACCATTCGGAATTTATGGTCCCTGTCTTGAATCTTGTTCTCTAGGGATAGAGAAAACAGAATGCTTCAGCTAATTGTGTATTTCTGATTCACCACCCCTTCATGACTGAACACTCCTAATATTTAGAGATACCATTTTTGCATTTAGACTTATTCAAAGTGATTTACTATCTTCCTAAATGTCTTGCACAATTAAAATTTGCCTTATATATAATGTGTATATTGAAATTAAATAAGAAAATACATTTTTACATAGCTTTCAGCTGAACTCTCAGGGAAATTTACCACATAGCCAACTAATAAATAATAATGTTTAAGCTTGGCATCCAGAACTATTTAAGTGCTTCTCAGAAATTAGTCTATTAATCTTCATGAGACTGCCTGTAAAGTAGACAGCAAGTTATCATATTCTTCCCAATATTCTTTTCTTTTGGCCCTTTTAACTTGGCTGCCTAATTTCTGCTATACTGTGGTCACGGGCTAGAGAAAACACTTTTGGGTGCTTCTCTGCAGAGTAGAAGACACAGACAGGAGTAGCTTGGTGTTCCCTCTGCAGAGATTACCCAGGAATCCACACCAGGCCCCTCATGGGTTTTGTTTAGATGGGAAAACACATGGTTGGAAGGGGCAATGTCACTGAATATACATGAGGTCTGAGTCATTGGCTATGATCTCTCTAGTTTATAAACAAAGCCTCACTTCTCCTTGATACCTTTTCTGAATTCTTTGCTGGCTATGAAAAGATCACTGTATCACTGTCTTCCCGTTCATCATCGATTTGCTCCAGCGGGCACCAGTAACATCTCCATATGTCCTGTCTCATGCTAGTAGAGCCCAAGGGCATCTGCTTGCTCCAGGAACATAAAGAGCCTCAAACCATTCCATCAGGTCATAGGAATGAGGTCTATAATTGTTACTGGTATTTGGCATATCAAATATGACACGGGTAGCTTGCCAGGCTTTGCCATGGAGGGGGCATACTCTTGTAGTCATCTCTGATCTCCAGCACTTATTGATGAACTTATTGATGATCAAGCTGGGTTGTGGTCAGCTCTTCTGCTGGGTGGAGTCTGACAGTATGGGAGTCCGGATGTGGAAAATGGCAGCCCTCATGGAGTGGGGGTTCGTTTGGCTTCTTGCAAGGCTCTGTTGGGTGGCGGGCCAGGGCTAGAACCTGCCATCTCTCCTGGGTGCCTTGTGAGCGGCTGGGCACAGGGAGAGCCGGTAGCAACTCTGCCCCATGTCTGTGAGTAATGAATTAATAATGAAAAGATTATTAATGAATATAGATTAGATGTGCAACAAAAACCCCTCCAATTTAGTTAATTTATTTGAAAGATATTGTATTCCCTTTGATTGACATATGATAAAGTAACAATGGAGGGCTTTAATTTTTTTTTGTTTTATAACAAAGGAATATTAGGAGAAAAATATCCTTAAAATGTTCTTTCCTTACTATGCAGCTGTTAGGATAAATGAAGTTATGAAATTTGCCTATAAATGGATGGGCATGGAGGGTATCATTTTTGAGTGATATTAGCCAGAAGGAAAAAATATAGAATGACTGCATTTATTTGCATGACATAAATATATAGATACCTATATATTATGGTACCAATAACCAGGGTCAGACAAAACATGAATCAGGAGGTCTTTCCAGAAATGGAATCTACCACAAGCGTCTGGGAGTCGGAGGCTGGGTGGGACAGAGAAGGGAATAGTGTGCTAACAATTATTGTAAGTGATAATACTAGTCTAGAACTGAGTATTGAATACAGGCAAAAAGATACACATGATAACCTCTAAACGTATGTATTACAATCCACAGTGTGTAAGAGAAGGAAGGGGGAAAGAGAGAGAGAAAAGAGATAAAGAATTCTCTATAGAGGCAGGCTAGGGGAGAGGGGAGGGAATGGGGGACATGGAGGTGGAAAATGGGCACTGGTGGAGGGATTGGTGCTGAAACAATGTATGACTGAAACCCGGACATAAACATCTATGTAATTGTATATCTCACAGTGGTATAACAAAATATTTTTAAAAATATTCTTTCCTAATAGAAAACATAATTGGAGATTTAAAATTTCTAACCATATATCTATGCAGATTATTCTTGTTTTCCCAAGAAAAATCATGGCATCTTGAAATTAAGCATAATGAATGACTATGATGAAATGTTTAATTTATTATCGGGGTTCATATCATTTACCAGTATCATGAGAAAGTTGGACCTCATGATCTTGACCATCTTAAAAATTAAGATAATATTTTATAATTATAGTAATAATATACAATAATTATATTAAATTTGAAATGAAATATTATAAGCAGAAATTACTGATTACAAAGTAGGCTCTATAACTTGAAAATTTTAAACTTTTACAAGACATCCACAAAATAATATTTTAATTATTTTGTTTGGGCACATCCAACAGTGCTTTGGGGCTCTGTGCTTAGGGGTCATGCCTGGTAGTGTTTGGGGAGAACAAAAGGTGCCTGGAATAAAAACAGGGACACATACATGCAGAGCATGTGCTCAGTTTTTGAGCTCTCCATCAAGTTAATATATATTATTTTTAACTTGATCACTTGAATCCCATTATTCATCAATTTGCTTGAGCAGGTTCCAGTAACTTTTCCATTTGACCCTATCACATGCCAGTGTAGCCAGATGGCATCTGGTTGCTTCATCACATCCAGTAATAAAAATGTTTATCTTCCTGACCCTGAAAGAGTCCTTAATACGGCAGCACTAAGAAGGGTGAACAAGCGTTTTTAAATATTTTAAG
The DNA here is from genome assembly GCA_021461705.1 of Cryptotis parvus. Classification (NCBI taxonomy): domain Eukaryota; kingdom Metazoa; phylum Chordata; class Mammalia; order Eulipotyphla; family Soricidae; genus Cryptotis; species Cryptotis parvus. The sequence continues at coordinate 96,157 of JAJIBD010004765.1, read as the reverse complement.
CATTTTAAAATATTTTCTATTAAATCTACCAGAGATTTATACACATTCTGAATCTTCTTATTCTCTTTCTCAAGTTTTTTTTATATGCAAGCATGCTTGTGTATAAACATAAGTAGTATACAAGTGAGCTCATATTATTTTCATAATAGGAATTGGACAATTACTTTATTACAGGCAACAATGATGGCTTGCAATCCCCAAATATTCACAGATTCAAGGGGAAACCAATGACGCAATTAACTTCTACTTAAGTAGTTACCAGCTGTTGGAAAAGGTCTGTGTACTAAGGAAGAAATTATTCAATTGGATGGTGACAAATGAATAAGCATGAAATCACATCCACTTCCCAGTGAGTGATGTGACAACAAATAACATTTGTTTCATTAGTGGCACTTGAAGGGGTGCTCAAGGTGTCCTTAATGTACTTTTGTTCCCTCTCCCTTTCTCCTCTCCCTCTCCCTTTCCCTCTTCTCTCTTCTTTCCTCCTCCAACCCCCACACAGTATCTCAATTCTCATACTTCCTAACAGGAAACTAGAATGGAATAGACTGGAAATATACTTTGTCTTATTGAATGGATTGTGTATAGGTCATATCAAATATTTTCATGGGAATATTTTAGCTTTATGTCATTACTAATTCATCATAATATTGTTTGGTGTTTTTAAAATCCAAATAGAGCAAATGATTAAGTGACCTCTCATTGGAATATTTATCAGATAATTTGTTATAAATAATTGGTTCTGGAGAATTTGAAGGCCTACAAAATAACCTAAAATCCATTTCTGTCATAAATCGATCATAATTAGTACTTACTTATTCAAAATACTTTCTCAATTTTTCTATAATTTACAAAATAGCAAGCATTATTCATATGCAGTCACTTCTTCGGAATTAAATATTTAAATAGAAAAATACATATATTGATTTCTAGGTATCACCTGTGCGTAGGTAACATTTGTGTCCTCCTATACCCTTTGATATAAATGTTTCCTTTAAATGTATAGTGAAGAACAGAGGCATGTTTTGTCTTGATATGAATAAATTATTTACTGTTGGAAGCATGCATGAGGAAAGTATAAAACATTTTGATTATGGTTAATATCTGAGAAATGTACAATTATTAATGATTTTATTATATATTTTATGTTTATATATTTCTTGGGCACTTTTAAAGCTATTTCTTGGTTTTTTAAGTTTATTCATTTGTTTTATTTTTCTTTTTGTTCAGTGCTTATTTATTGATCCCCGGATGAGGACAAAACTTTATTTTTGTAATTAGCCTTATGTATACCTTGCTATTTACTTTAATAGAGTAAATATACAAGTCTCAAGGCCTTTAATTGGTGAACCCTACAACTGGATTTTGTTAAGATAAACCTATTTTATTTTTAGACTACGATATGATCTAATCTTTCTGAAGGATCAGGATATCTGAAATTCTCTGGATGTCATGTTAATTTTATTATTGTAATTCCCCATATTGGTTTCATATGTTGAAATCTTAGCTTTTCACATAGATAAAAACGGTGCTCTTTAGAGTTAGTGTTTCATACAGGGTCTATAAAATATCCATTTTAACATGTGAGCTATTACATATATTCACTAATTATACATTGATTTTAATTTTGAAGAATGACTAATTAATATTTAATGACATTATGTGTAATATCAAGTGATTTTATTACCTCCCAAAATATAAAGACTCACTGTATTTAGAAACAAACTAGTAAAAGTTCAGATTTATCAATGGATTAATCTCTATGTTAATCAGTAAGGAATATTTTACTGCCAAACTACTAACGTTCTGGACAAGCGCGTGCACACACACACACACACACCAACACACACACACACACTCCTTTATATAGGAAGGTGACAAACGAGTTTCCATTAATACTTTAATAGCTTTACTTCCTATTCTATTTCTGAAAGCACTGTGTAAAGCTTGCATGACTAAGAAAAAATATGTGCAACATTCATGTTCTTTACAGTAAGTGTGAAATCTAGCAATCTTAATACACCTACTTTCTAGGTTGCAATATGAATATGCTAGAAACCTTGTTGCAAAATTTCTCAAGAAGAGATGCTATATTCAGGAGAATTTTTACTGATTTAAAATGTTGTTCTGACAGAATGATCTATAAAACGTACTATAACTACTGTCCAAATACATGTTTGGATCCTGAATAAGAAAGTTTGGAGTTGGGTCCAGAGCGATAGCCCAGTGGGTAGGGCGTTTGCCTCAGCCGCTGCCAACCTGTGTCGGCCCGGGTTCGATCCTCGGCATCCCATATGGTCCCCGAGCACCGCCAGGAGTAACCCCTGAGCATCGCCGGGTGTGACCCAAAAAAGCAAAAAAAAAAAAAAAAAAGTTTGGAGTAATTTTTATATATTTGTATGTAAATGGACATCTCCATGTGTTATCAACACACAATTTTGAGAACCTAATACAGGTGTCATCCATGGATGGTACTATGCACTTAAATAATGATTTAATATGTAAATTGAAAGAACTTAAAATGCTAATTGAGAACCAATAAACTCTTCTATACTAAAAGTAAATATAATGCATCTTTATACTTTACTGTTGGTTATTTGTAATTTGCACATTATTCTTCAAGAAAATTTATAATATGGTCAAAGTTAATATTTAGTTTTAAAAGAAAATATAATAAAATTAATTACTTCTTTGTCAGAAGCAATAATTTCTAAGCCTCTTACTACTCCAAATTTCCAAGCCAATATACTTAATTATTTTATTAAATATTTTATTTTACCACCGTGAGATATTCAATTACAACGTTGTTCATGTTTAGAAGTTTTGGTCACATAGTGTTCGAGCACCCCACCCTCCACCAGTGCCCATTTCCCACCACCAATGTCCCCAATTTCCTCCCCCCTCCCATATCCTGCCTAAATGGCAGGTTCTTTGTCTCTTTTCTCTCTCCCTCTACCTCTTTTTTCTTATCTTACACATTGTGGGTTGTACTACATACACTTAGAGGCCATCATGTGCATTTTTTGCCTGTATTTAATGCTCAGCTCTAGGTTGGTATTAACCCTTTTGACATTTATTCTCACATGTTCCCTTCTCTGTCTTACCCAACCTCTGACTCCCACATGTTTGCGGCAATCTCCACTTTTGGTAAGACCTCCTCATCCACGTTTCGCCTGACACCGGATTTTGTTGTCATAATATGTATATCTATATCTATATCTATATATGTATATATATTTATATATTTATATTTATGTCACGCAAATAAATGCAGTCATTCATATTTCTCTTTTTTATTTCTGACTAATTTCACTCAACATGATCCTTTCCATGTCCATCCATTTATAGGCCAATTTCATAACTTCATTTTTCCTAATAGCTGCATAATATTCCATTGTGTAGATGCACCACAGTTTCTTTATCCAATCATCAGTTCTCGGGCATACTGGTTGTTTCCAGGTTCTGGCTACTGTGAATAGTGCTGCTATGAAAATAAAAGAGTGGATTGTGTTTCCACTGTGTGCTTTTGGCTTCCCAGGGTATATTCCCAGGAGTGGAATGGCTGTGTCAAAAGGGAGCTCAATTTCTAGTTTTTGGAGGAATGTTCATATTGTTTTCCAGAAAGGTTGTACAATTTGACATTCCAACCAACAACGTATGAGAGTCCCCTTTTCCCTGCTTCCACGCCAGCATTTGTTGTTTTTACCCTTTTGGATATGGGCCAGTCTCTGTGGTGTGAGGTGATATCTCATTGTTGTTTTGATATGCTTCTCTCTGATGATTAGTGATGATGAGCATTTTTTCATATGCCTTTTTGGCCATTCGAATTTCTTCCTTATCAAAGTTTCTGTTCATCACTTCTCCCCATTTTTGATGGGGTTGGCTGTTTTCTTCTTATATAGCTGTGCCAGTGCCTGATATATACTGGATATTAACCCCTTATCAGATGGGTATTGGGTGAAAATTCTTTCCCATTCTGTGGACTGTCTTTGTATCTTGGTCACTGTTTCTTTTGATGTGCAGAAGCTCTTTAGTTTCATGTTGTCCCATATGTTTATCTTTTCTTCTAGTTGCTTTGTTAATGGTGTTTCAACTTTGAAGATGTCTTTAGCTTCAATGCCACAGATCTATTTTTATTCCAATACCATGCTGTTTTAATTACTACTGCTTTGTAGTAGTACAATTTGAGGTTGGGAAAGGTGATGCCTCCCATCTTTTTTCCCAAGAATTGCTTTAGCTATCCTTGGGGGTTTATTATTCCTAATGAATTTCAGGAGTGTTTGGTCAATTTCTTTGAAGAATGTCATGGGTATCTTTATAGGGACCGCAGAAACCAATATACTTTAATTGTGGTGAACGACCTAAAACCCGAGCTGCACAGGAGGTAGAGAGCGGTATGGAATGCTTTCAAGAGCATCGAAGAAATAGCTAAAAGGACAAAGAACCTCTGGCTCCAGCCACATCTTTTTTGACTCCACTGTTCTCCCTGCATTAACATATATGAAAACAGGATGAGAACACTATTCGGGTCTCCCAAAGAGGAATTGAAAGAGCTATGCTTGGAATATCACGCCTCACTCAAGTGAGAGAAGAAATCCTCTTCTCTCTGATCTCTGTCAATGTTCCAGAGTCAGGGACTCAGTCTCATTTGCCAAAGCATCGAAAATCAGATTGGGCTGCACACGATTTGGAGATGAACCTTGGACTAAAGCCGTTACCGACTGGATCCCAAGGGGCGTCAAAAGATCACGTGGCCACCCACCTAAAAGATGGTCAGACTTCTTCATCAAGATCCTGAATGAACGATTTGAGACTCTTTGTAGTCCTGAAGCAACCAGATGCGTTTGGGCTACACTGGCACTTGATAGGGTAAAATGAAATATTACTGGTGCCTGTTAGAGCAAATCAATGAATTACAGGATGTCAAGTGATCAAGTCATCAAGTCATCCTAATGTCTGTTCATTATATTGCAAACCATAAACTGCCCTGCTTGAATCTTCATGTGCCTAGACATTCCTCCAGATTTTATTTTGCTATGTGGAAAAAAGTATTCATACTATGTTTGTATCAAAGTATTTACTATTAAAAAAAACCTTCTAACTTACCTTAAGTGTAAGTAGTTTTAATATATGTGATGCACATTATTTAAAGGCTACATTTAATTATACAAGTATAAAACAAAATCTAATTTCCATTATGTTGTCTGAGTTTATGGTTTTCTTTATCACTTCACTGTTAAGTAACATAGGAATCAGAAGTTTCTCAGAAATAGAAGAATGAATTTTAATAAAAATAATTTGATTTTTTCAGAGGTAATACTGTAGGGAATACTATGGTGATGGGATTTTATGGTATTGACATACATGTTCAAGTCAAACTTTTTTATGGAATTTCTTTTGTCTAGTTCCTCAAGCACTGTCTCTGGAACAAAAAATCACCTTTGAAGCTTTCAAGTATCTTTATGCATCTTCAACAAGTTCACACTCTTTTTTTTTCATAAGATGTTCATATTTGGGTGTTCCAGCACCCATCCCTCCACCAGTGCCCATTTCTCACTACCAGTGTCCCCAATTCCTTTCCTCCTCACCTAGCCTGCCTCTATGACAGGTTCTTTATTTCTCTCTCTCTCTTTTCCTTCCCTTCCACATTGTGGATTACAATACATACATTAAAATGATGTCGTGTGTATCTTTTTGCCTGTATTAATGCTAAGTTCTATGTGGGTAATAGCACTTTCAACAATTATTGGCACACTGTTCCATTCTCTGTCTTACCTAGCCTCTGACTCACTCGTTTGAGATAATTTCCACCTTTGACAAAATCTCCTAATCCATGCTTCAACTAATCTTGGATATTGGTATCATAATATGTATATATATATACACACACATATATATGTATATGTCATACAAACAAATGCTCTTTACAATGGTTTTGGAACTTTGGAACACTGGCCCATAGGCAAGTGCTGGACCACTAACATTTTCTCACAATCCATGAAAAATTTTTTTTTTCACTTCATGCAGTAGAACTATTATAAATATTGATATATTTTTCATCATAAGTATTTATTTATGCCTTAGTTGTTTGTGAAATACTTCTGTTTTTATAGGTGTGCTTATAGCCTGAAGTTTGAATACCACCACCTTATTTAATTAGGCTAATTAAGGACCTGTTACTTTATAATAGAGATGACCTCTTCCTTAACAGGCCTATGTAATTAATTTGATTAAGGATAGAAGTGAAACAATATATAAGTTTTTGAGAAAACAAATAAATAGTTAATATTTTTGAAAAGTAACTTTAACTTTTTTAATTGAAGCTAGTTTTAATGATATATTACCCTCACTGGTCTATCAGTCTCTGGTGGTGATGTGCAGCATTACTGAAAACCAAAGAGAAAGCATAATGGAGTCAGCCTCTTTGAGTGGAACAGCAAGTGTTTTGTGGGTCCTTCATGCCAGAAATTTTGTAAATAGTTCCTTTGTAAGCAAATCCTATTTAAAATATCTTATTTTGTGTATGTCATCAATTTGCAGTTGGGATCCTAAGACAGGCATGATATAAACATAATTGAAGATAGATGAGCATACAGTAATATGATAGGGAGGTTAAGTATAGCATAACTTTACTGCTTAGAGCTACTTTCCTGTTATGAAAAATTTAAAGTATGAGTCATCAGGAAGTAAAATCAACTAAATGTAGCAATTATATTTCTGTATTCTGTAAAACCTGAAGGATCATTTCATTCTTATTTCTATTCCCTTATACCTTCTTTTTTAAAAAATACATTAAAATTTTAAAAATTAATAACCATCATTTAATCAAGACCAGCTGAATAGAATGCATTCAAATTGAATGATTTCATTAAAGCCACTAAATAATTATCAAATTTGGAGTTTTTAAAATTCAATCTGACATCGTGAATATAAATGGATATTATAAAGAATTACAAATTTTTTAAATGTTTAATCACTTCCTTTACCTAGAATTAAGCAATAAGATTTTGCTAGACTAAAGTTTGTACTAGACTAATAATTTGCTAAACTTGAAGTTTCTTTTTAAGGGCCAATTTCTGGTATGTATTATTTTATATTTGGAAACAGAGACTAATGTTTACTTAATAACTTTTAAACTATAGGAAAGGAGGTGAAATAATTATATATAATTCCACATGTATTTGCCAGGGCTAATAATTTTGAATGTTTCCATGTTGCTTTCTATTAAGGCAAGAACTGATGTAATTTGGTTGTTAGTGTGATATTCTTTTTTATGGATAGCACTTAAATTTTAAAATCATCATAAATATTGTAAAATTTCCTCAGGCACAAACACCCCCAATTTTTTTTTTTTTTAAGTTTGGAATTTATTTATTTATTTATTTTTTTTTTTTTAAATTTGCAATTTCTGAGTCTAAACACTATAAATTTTTTAATTAATGAGACTTTGTATTAAAATAAAATTAAAAATGAGTCTTAATAAACAAACTCAGGGGCCGGAGTGATAGTCCAGCTTGTAGGGTATTTGTCTTGAATGCAGCCAACCCGGGTTAGATCCCCAACATATAGTCCCCTGAGCACCACCAGAAGTATTTACTGAGAGCAGAGCCAAGAATAACCCTGAACATTTATGTGTGTGACCAAAGCAACAACAATAAAAAATTAAGTCACTGCTTAATTCACTATCATTCAGATATCCCTTTGTATTAGGTATGATGTGGATTTCTATAAAATATACAGGCAAATAGATTTTTATATTCATTTGATCACTTGATATCCCGTTATTCACCGATTTGCTCAAGCGGGCGCCAGTAATGTTTCCATTTGACCCTATCACATGTAGCCAATGGCATCCGCTTGCTTCAGGAATACAAAGAGCCTCAAACGGTTCGTTCAGTGTCTCAAAGAAGTCTGACCATCTTGGAGGTGGGCGGTCACGTGATCTTTTAACATCCCTTGGGATCCAGTCCAGATTCCTTCTTGTCTTGACTGAGGCATGATATTCCAAGGATAGCTCTTTCGATTCCTCTTTAGGAGACCCGAATAGCATCCTCATCCTTCTTTCATAGGGTTCAGGTCTCTGAGGTGTATGTTAATGCAGGGAGAATTGTGGAGTCGAAGAGTTGTGCCCAGAGCCAGAGGTTCTTTGTCCTCTTAGCTATTTCTTCTATGCCTTTAAAGGTGTTTCACACCACTTTCTTCCTCCTGCACAGCTCAGTTTTTAGGCTGTTGATCATGTTGACTTTCGACCTAGGTACTCATAACTGCTGCATTCAGAGATGTTTGTTCCATTGAGAGTGAATGGGGCCTCTGGAACTAGTTCACTTTTCATGAACATTGTTTTGTTGAGATTCAGCTGTAGACCTATTTTTACACATTCTCTGTCAAAGTAAGCAAGCATTTGTGCCGCATGACTAATGTTTGGTGTATTATGATGATGTCATCAGCGAAGCTGAGGTGGTGTGCTGTTGCCGACCGTCTGTCTTCACTCCCAATCCTTCTCATTCTAATTGTTGCATGTTGTTCTCTAGGGTGGCGCTGAAGAGTTTTGGTGAAATGGCATCATTTCAAACCCGTCTTTTAACATCAGTGATCACTTCCTTGTAGAGTGGTCTGGCTAGGGCTTCGATGACTGCTTGAGTCTCAACAAAATCAAAGGCTTTCTTTAAATCAATGAATGTGAGACAGAGCATCATCTTGAACTCCCTACAAACCTCAAGAAGCTTGGTTACTGTGTGGATATGGTCGACTGTGGTAAATCCTTTTTTGGAAGCCAGTTTGCTTGCATGGTTGTCCATCTAATGTTCTGCAAATCCTTTTCAGGATGACTCGAGTGAACAGCTTGTAGATGACAGATAACAGGCAGATAGGGCGATAGTTGCCAATATTGTGGATGTCTCCCTTCTTGAACGGTAGAACTGTCCTGCTGGTTTTCCATTGGGAGGGTACCTTGCATTCTGACTGGTAGTGTGTGAAGAGCCGAGCCAGTGTATTGATGAGTACTAATGGCCAATGCTTCAGGTGTTCTGTTCTGACTTTGGGCCTGGTGCTGTTTGCTTCTTTACCAACTAAATGGCATGTCGGATTTTAGAAGGAAGAACGTTGGGAACGGCATATCCTTCGTGCGGAATTTGGTATGTGGGCAGGTGGACGTGGCTATCAAAGACATCTGAGAAGTCATGGATAGTCTCCATTACCTTTCTGGAAGTTGGGATAGATCCATCAGGACGTTGGAGGGCAGTCATCGTGGTCTTATAGTTGGTGAAGGACAGGCAGGCATTGCAAATGCTTTTCCTGGCTTTTGCTACATCGGCCAGTATTGCTGCTCTTCTCTGAGGTCTTCCTTTATTGCTTCTCTGCACTTCTTTGTGAGTGAGCTTGGATGTTAGCATCTTGTTGCCTGAGGCTCGGGCCTTGCCATATTGGTGAATTAGCTCAAGAGGTTTTGAAGACAGGTGTCCTTCTCTGTCTTTCTCTCTCCCGGTGTTCTTTGCACAATCATGGGGGTGCTAAACCAGTCAGTTGTATTCTTCATCAATGTTTTCAATGATAGTATCTGCCCATGTTGATGCAATGGTGCCAAGAGTCCCAGTTGGTGACCACCAACTGGGAGTTTTATTTTATTTTTGCATTTTCATATTATTTTTTGCATACTACAAGCGTATCCCACCCACACTGCAGAGCCTGGCTTCCCGTGTAGTATTGATATGCCAAATACCAGTAACAATTATACACCTCATTGCCATGACCTGATGGAATGGTTTGAGGCTCTTTATGTTCCTGGAGTGAGCAAATACAATTGGGCTACACTAGCATATGACAGGATGTATGGAGTTGTTACTGGTGGCCGCTCAAGCAAATCAATGAATAATGCAAAGACAAGTGATATAAGTGAAGTGATTTTTGCATTTTGTTACTCAAAAGTATTATATAAATTTCTGTTTTGTTTATTGTTTTGAAAATACTCAGCTGTGCTTATGGACCACTCCTGGCAATGCTTGGAAGACTATACAATGTTCCAGGGCTCAAATCCAGGTTGGCCACTTGCAAGGTCGACGCCTTATCTTCTGTACTATAACTCTAGCCCTGTATAATAAAAACATAATGATTGGGGCTGATATAGTACATTGGTTAAATCATTAAGTTTTCACATAACCTACCCAGTATTGATCACTAGCACTGCATATATTTCTCCCCCCAAATCCTCCTCTAGATGCAATTCATGAGCACGAAAACAGGAGCAAGCCTGATACACTGTCAAATGTAGCTATCCATCAGGGAGAAATAAAAGCCACAAAAAATGAGAAGAAAAAGTACAGATTTAACTCTGAGGGGAAGATTTGTTTTTAAACATATTTAAAACCTATAATTGTTTCATTTTATACTTGCTTCATCTCTTCCCTCTCTATCTCTTTTTCCCTCTTTGCTTTCTTGTTTATTTGTTTGTCAGTCATAGACAGCATAGACCTGTCTCTGTGCTTAAGCATCAGTCCTGGCAGTGCCTGGGGGGTCCATCTAAGGCACTATGGTTGAAACAAGTCCTATCTAAGTGCCTATTACTATGGTTGAAAGGGGGCGCTTACCCCTTTCACCATATCCCCAGCCCTTTTTTCTATATTTAAATAAATCCCACTTAAACATAGTACACAGTAGGGTTAGCATGCATTATAATAACATTTTATAAATTTAGCTAAATATTACTCAGTTTTTACAGTTGTGTTTATATCATTTGGATAGTCATACAGTTTCAAAACAATAACTTTGGAAAGCCACATGCAGCAAGCCATCAATATGCATTTGAGGATTTACTTACTATTGCTAATATTTGCTAATCTGCAAATATTTTACAATTAACAGAGAGGAGAAAATTATAGCACAAATGAATGAATTATTTTTTGCTGTAAATACTTATGAATGAAATCAAAATTCTTCTGAATCTATCAAGGAGAATCATCCGTTTTACTACATTGAATATTGGTTTCAGGGAATCTAAGGAAACACACTGAAAACACATTACAGCTGTGCCAATCTTTTTTGCAATTATTTTGAATAGTTGGCTAGTTGCCCCATTTGACAGTTTGTGAACATGGTGAATAATTTAGCATTCATGCTGCTGCTGTTTGGGCACAATTAACATGAATCACATATCCGCTGCTATTCAAACTGATTGCAATATGGGGGCTGCAGAGGAGAGAAGGATCACTACTTTAATGTTAAGTTCTTTGTACTGTTTTTTTAAAAAAGCTTTTCATGGCAATGTTAAATAACACACAATAAAAAGAACAAAAGAAACTCTGTTTGATAACCTAAAACCTGAAGGATGTCTTTTTCATTAAATTCCTGATACCAATTTAGATCTTGTACCTAATTTTAGAATTTTCTTGGAAAGTCAGCCAACTGGACATCCACATATCCCAAGTATGTGGAAAATATTTATGGGCCTCTGTGCAAAGCCAAAGACTGCCATGTCATTGCATATATCATTGTCCATTTGTCATTCTGCCTAAAATGACTCAGAGCTGATGAGTCTCACACAATTTCTTTCTTGATCTCAGTGGTATAACACCAGTTTTATCTTCTGTTCTGAGTTTTGACCTGACCAAAAAAAAGGTTCCATTTGTAAATTAGTTAAGTTTTGAAAAATTAGAATACAGTTATCATAGATTGTTATTACCTTAATACAAAGTTCCATTTGCCTACCTGATTTAATATCTCGTAAGGAGTTCCAAAAGCAGATCTTTCACTGCTAAAATGTACATTTTATAATCCGAGGTAAGAAACGATGACCAGTGTTTATTTAATGCATGTGAGTTTTAAATGGTTCATCTGTAGGGCTAAAGTAAAAATGAAAGTTATTTTAAATTAAAGAAACAAATCACTGATGCTGGCACAACACTACAGGGGATTGGGAACTTGCCTTGCACATAGCCAACCTGGGTGCAAATCCTGGCAGCACAAATGTTTTTCCAATCCCTCCCCACAGAGCCAGGAGTAAGCCCTGAGCACTGCCCAGCCTGGCTTTAAAACGAAAAATAAAGAAAGAAAAATTTTACCACAATTAAAATCATAACCCTACTAGAAAAGGGCCAATATACTTCCTAGACAGAATAGACAAAAAATGTTCTCAACAATGTAATATGAGACTGTTAATTTTCCAAAGCTAAACTTAGAGATATTTTGTGAGTTTATGAATTCAATAAATATTTAGTGATATCTGTGCTCTGTCAGGTACTCTATCAAGTGCTGGGGATACAACAAGTTATGCATATGAATAATTCTAAAAGAAGGAAGACAACATAATCCAATATTGGCAACATGTAGTATGTGAGAAGAACAAAAGAAAAGCTGTGAAGAAAAATAAGTTAAAGAAAATAACTAAGGGTTACAATATCTTAATTGAGTGGTTGTGGTGGGTGTGATCAAACTGAAAATGTAACCATTGATTGGATCTATAAAGGAACTGAAGGAATGGGCAAGGCATTGGGGAAAGGACAAGCTTTTTTTTTTTCCTTTGGAAAGAACATGTTAAGCAGAGGGAAAAGAGGGAAAAGCTGCTCTGGCCTTTGATGTGCAAGAATGCAGAGCTCAGAGAAAATCCTCTTGGAGGAACTTTTTTAAGCTTCAAAGATATTTATGCTACAGCTTTCAGTTATAGAATAGAAACTTTCATGCAGAATATTGGCATAAAATATGCTCACGTTATCATTCTAATTTTATAAGATTTTACCATTTTAATAAATGTAGCTGAAAGAATTATAGTTCTGGTCTCATTTTGTCCAGTTTCACTTTTGCCAGTTAATTTTTTAAAAAGTCTTATATACTGATACTGCCATAATGATATCATACTTTATACACTAATGTAATTACATCTGAGTTTAACCATATGGGGAATCCCCTCATGTACTCTAGCACTACAAGTCTTTAACAGCACTAAACACCTAACTCAGCATTGCAAGATCCTGCTCACAAGGCCCTGCAATTACTGCCATGAGTGTCTGCACCCCCCACACTGTTCAGGAGCCTCCTACCCCAAACATACAATATGAGATATTGACCAAAAATCAGATTATTTAATTTTCGCAGGATTCAGTTTTATCTTCTCTGAATTTGGATGCAATATTTTTGTCTTCCAGATCACTGTTGTCAGACTTAGGGAAGGGTACCTAGTTTGTTCAACATCTTGTTTATTATGGGTCAATAGAAATTGGTGAACGTAGTAATTGTGTAGTCAGAATATTTATTCTCTTTTGTTTTGGGGTGCCATTTTTAGCTCTGTGCTCAGAGACCATTCCCGATGGTGCTTAGGATACAATGTATGGTGGTTAGGGATAGAACCCAGGTGTGCCACATACAAGGTGAACACCTTAATTTCTACAATTTATCCAGTCTATTCAGGAACATTAATTTCAAACTTAAATGTTCTGAGAATAATATGTTTTATTTATGTTTTTTATTTAATTTTCATAATTTAATTTCATAATTAAAATTAACATAATTTTTAATGTTTTTTATTTAATTTCCGCAGGATTCAGTTTTATTGTCTCTGAATTTGGATACAATATTTTGTCTTCCAGATCACTGTTGTCAGACTTAGGAAAGGGTACCTAGTTTTTTCAATATCTTGTTTATTGTGGGTCAATGGAAACTGGTGAAGGTAGTTATTGTGTAGTCAGATGTTCATTCTCTTTTGTGGGCACATCCTTTGGTGCTGGGGTGCCATTTTTTAGCTCTGTGCTCAGAGACCATTCCTGATGATACTTAGGATACAATGTATGGTGATTAGGGATAGAACCCAGGTTGCCACATACAAGGTGAACATCTTATTTTCTACAATTTATCCAGTCTATTCAGGCACATTAATTTCAAAGTTAAATGTTCTGAGAATAATATGATGTTTTATTTATTTTTTATAACACTGTGTGATAGAAATTTACAAAACTGTTCATCATTGGGTTTCAGTCATACAATATTGCATCACCCATTCTTGCACCAGTGCACATTTCCCACCACCAATGTTCCCAGATTCCCTCCCCCTCCTCCAACCTGACTCCATAGCAGGCATTTCTTCTTCTTCCTTCTTCTTCTTCTTCTTCTTCTTCTTCTTCTTCTTCTTCTTCTTCTTCTTCTTCTTCTTCTTCTTCTTCTTCTTCTTCTTCTTCTTCTTCTTCTTCTTCTTCGTCTTCGTCTTCGTCTTCGTCTTCGTCTTCGTCTTCTTCGTCTTCTTCTTCTTCTTCTTCTTCGTCTTCTTCTTCGTCTTCTTCGTCTTCTTCTTCGTCTTCTTCTCGTCTTCTTCTTCGTCTTCTTCTTCGTCTTCTTCTTCGTCTTCGTCTTCTTCTTCTTCTTCTTCTTCTTCTTCTTCTTCTTTCTTCTTCTTCTTCGTCTTCTTCGTCTTCTTCTTCGTCTTCTTCTTCGTCTTCTTCTTCGTCTTCTTCGTCTTCTTCGTCTTCGTCTTCGTCTTCGTCTTCGTCTCCGTCGTCGTCATCGTCATCTTCGTCTTCATCATTGTCTTCGTTGTCTCCATCATCTCCGTAGTCTCCTTCGCTGTCGCCTCTGTCATCTTCGTCTTCATCTCCGTCGTCGTCCTCCTCCCCCTTCCCTTCCCCATCCCTCCCTCCTACCTCCCATCTCCCTCTCCTATTTTCCTTCTTCTTTTCCTTACCTTCTCCTCCTTCTCCTTCTTCTCCTCCCCCTTCTCCTTCTTCCTATTCTTCCACTTCTTCCTTTTTCTCTTCTTCTTCTCTTCCTCCTCCTTCTTCTCCTCCTTCTCTTCCTCTTCCTTCTCCTCCTCTTCTTCCCCTGCCCCTCCTCCTCATTCTCCTATTCTTCCTTCTCCTTCTCCTTTCTTCTTCCTTCTTCCTTCTCTCTCTCTTTCTCTCTCTTACTCTCTTTTCTCTTTCCCCTTCCTATCTCTTACACATTGTGATTTGCTATATATAATAATAAGATGTTTTAGATGCAAGTTTACACATTACAGATTATTGTGTTGATTTGATATTAACTTCATAGGCATAATATCAACTTTAGCCAACTTTTCTGTTTACTTTGATGGCTCTTATTTAGTGATGTTATCACAAATTCTATAATTATCTAGATATTCAAATAAAAACACTCTAATTCTAGAGCAGTTATTCATTGTAAATATCTCCATGCTCACCCTAGAGCTTTCCTTGTTCCATCCTTCATTCACATACACATATATTGCAGTTCTCAAAAGACAAATTTCCTTTATTTTTGTGACTAGTGCATGCTAACCAATTAGATAATGAGGAAAGGAAAATGGAGATAATCTTTAAACAAATAATTACAGTATATTTTGAGATTTCATTTTAGTTCCTAAGAGCAGAGATTTTTAATGTATTAAGAAACTGCCCAGATCTTTAGGATAGGCTTAAAATTGAAAGTGAGGATTCAGGAAATAACCCAAACAGACCATGGTGGTGTGTGTGAGGCTCTAAGTTTGATTCTGGCAATGCATGCTCTCTCTTCCCGTATACCTTATGCTGTAACTCTGGTAACCCAGACAATGCTGCCGTATCCTGTAGGTCCCAGTGTCTGGTGGGGGAGGGGATGGGCATGTGTGGCAGAGCAGGCATGTCACAGGGTTCAGCACAGAACAGACCTCTACTTCCACATCAACTCTATCTCCACCCTCCCAGCAGTGCTGTGGAAACTGTATTTGAAAACAGATAAAAAGAAAAAATGATATATGAGGTATATCATAAAAGATGGAAAAGGAGTTGCCTAATAAGATTATGTTAGGAGTTATTGTAACAAGAAGCATCTTTTGCTAATTCTCATTCCCAATTTTCTTCTACAATACTCAGCCCTCACTCAAACGCTAAACTTTCCAGAAACATAAATATAATATTTATTTGCATACTATACTCTTCATCCTGTTCTTAGGAAATACCATTTGAGATGAGTCATCAGGGCAGCATACATGAAAAATATGATATTAGAAAAGAATGTCATAAAATGAATATGAAGTATCTAGCAATCTAAGTAGTTCTAAGTGCACCTAAGTGTTCTGAAGGGGAAAAAAAATCACCATTATTGTGTGTATTAATTGGTGCTAGACCTGAGATTACATAATTTAAAGTAAAGATAAGTGCAATAAATTAATAACTAGTAATTTTGAAACCAGGATACATTTTTGTATTGTATCCTTTTTACTGAAATTTGATATATAGCAAAAGTAGGAAGTTATTGATGTAAAAGTGTACAGATATTTATTTTTAACTAAAATTACAACAAAAAATATGATTAAAAAAAACTAGTGCATGTGTGAGTCTTTATGGATTAAAAAATCTTCAAAATGAAGAGAAATTGAAATAAATGTTAATCAGCAATTATTCACTGTATCACTGTCTTCCCGTTCATCATCGATTTGCTCGAGCATGCACCAGTAACATCTCCATATGACCTGTCTCATGCAAGTAGAGCCCAAGGGCACCTTCTTGCTCCAGAAACAGAAAGAGCCTCAAACCACTCCATCAGGTCATGGGAGTGAGGTCTATAATTGTTACTGGTATCTGGCATTTCAAATATGACACTGGTAGCTTGCCAGGCTCTGTAGTGCGGGTAGCATACTCTTATAGTCATCTCAAAATCCAGCTTTAATTGATGAACCATGCAGCCGCGAGCTGGGAAGTGATAGGTTTCTCTGCTGATGGAGTTCTGACGAGGGGGAGTCCAGATGTGGAAAATGGAAGCCCTCATGGAGTGGGGGGTTGTTTGGCTTGTTGTGAGGGCTCTGCTGTGGTGGCGGGTCAGGGCTAGAACCCACCATCCCTCCTGGGTGCCTCATGAGCGGCTGGGCACAGGGAGCGCCAGTAGCAGCTCTGCCCCATGTCTGTCACTGGATCAGCATAACTGGGCCGGATTAAAAAGAACCTGCCATCCCTCCCAGGCGCCTCAACTGTTTGGGATAACTGTAATTCTATGTTAGCTGGTCAAAGTATTCCTCTCATAACCCCCACAGGTCCTCTCTGCGGGAGTAGACATAACCCGAATGGTCGTGGCAGCATCTGGATCTTCCTTTACGTATACAGCTCTGCTAAGATCTGGGCCGGATTGAAAAAAAAACTGCTGCAGGGTGGGTGTCGACGATCCGGGCTGTGATAGTCTGGTCTGCTGGGTGGAGTTTTGAACAGAGGGAAGTCGGACACAGAAAACAGTGACTCCCATGGAGTGGGGGCGGGGGGGGGGTAGTCTGGCTTGTTATGAGGCTCTGCTGGGTGGCAGTCCAGGTCTAGAACTTAACTCTCAGTAATTATTAAGAGGTTGTCATGTTAGATAGCATCCCTTTTAGTGGAGGATCTCACCCGGGCACATGGTCAGAGGTTTGGCCAGAAGCTAGAGGTCAGGAGTTTCCCCATCTTGGAGTGTATTTGCAGTATTTGTTCAGTGATTGGTCTTTGGAACGGAGTGAGCTCGTGAACTCTGGTCCATCCACCTCTGTCTTGGAAATAAAGGGAACCTGCTCCCCTCCTTATTGCCGGGACCCTAAGAGTCCCCTGGCAGCAGGACATTCTTCTCTAATCAGCAATTATTATTAATAAATATTAAAACTTTTAATTTTATTAATTGAATATCTTTAATCATGATTAAAAACTTTTTTCATAACATAGTTATCTACAAACTCATGACTAAGTGCAGAATGAGAATCTCATAAGGAAAAGGAAAATGTTACCTAGCAAACAAGTAGGAAGCTAGAACAAAACTGCTTCCAAATGTTAGTATTGACTTTCATTGACTTATATTTAGTCAAGGTTAAAAGGAAATACATATTCATTTGTTGAAATTTCCTAATCATTGATTTATGTGCTCCATATATAAAGAAATATATGTTCCTCATTAAAGGGAATATGTAAGTTTTTTTACGGAAGAAAAACTTTTACTGACATTAAGTTCTGGGAGGAATTTATCACCATATTATTTTTAAGAGGTAGACTAGTATACATTAATAGTGGTTTTATAGATATTAGAAGCATCCTTTGTAAGATTATTTGATATAACTACATAAGATAAAAGTTAGGGACATAAATTAAATTATAATCAGTGAATCAATATCTTGGGGAAAGATAAAAATCATTTAGGGAAAACAAATATAAAATTAAAGAAAATCCTTTGAGGAAAAGAAAGAAATTTTTCAAATTAGTTATTTGTATATACTAAAAACTGTTATTTACTCAAATGTGTTTCATTTTCAGAGCAGCTTTGTTCCCTGTAACTATAAATTTAAATTTTTGAGATGATTAATTTTAATTTTTTCTTTATTTTTACATAAAAATTTCTTATTTCAAGGAACATTTATGAAAGATAAAAGTCTAGATTATACAAAACAAAGTGACTTTATGGACTAATAAGTCATATTTTAACATTATTTAATGTTATTGTACTAACATTCAACTGCTTGTGGAAAAGATAGTTGGGATAGGAAAGGGACCACTATGACAAGATAATGGTAAATGACCACTGTATAAGAACTGTCATACTGAAAGTAGTTAAAAGCACAAATATGAAACCTCTTAGTATCTGTATTGCAAAGCATAATGCCCAATGAGAGAGTGGGAGGAGAAAGAAGGAAAGTGCCTGCCATAGAGAAAGGCTGGAGGGTGGGAGTATGGGAGGATGGGAGGAGGGTAAAGGGGGCACATTGGTGGTGGGAAATGTGCACTGGTGCAAGGGTGTTGGAACATTGTGTGACTGAAACCCAGTCATGAAAAGCCTCCTAACCTAATTTTATTGATTCACACAGTGATTCAATAGCACTTTAAAAAAAGGGTGAGAGATTTGGTGTAGTCTGATAACCAACTAACTTTTTCAGACTTTCATATCACATATATGGATATATGCATATGCAAATAAATAATAATGGTGTAAAGTAAAAAATAATGGTATAAAGCTGAAAGAAAAAGAGGACTAATTTGAAGTAGGTGTGTAGTTAACTACATGTCTGTGTTTTTATGTTATATTCGGTTAATAAAACTAAACTCACTTCAAATGTCTATTTTATTTATTTCTTATTTTTAATATATTTTATATAACACCGTGAGATAAAAAAATTACAAAATGTTTATGTTTGGGTTTCGGCCATATAGTGTTCCAGCACCCATCCCTCCACCAGTGCCCATTTCCCACCACCAATGTCCCCGATTCTCTCCCCCTCCCCTAGCCTGCCTCTATGGCAGGTTCTTTATCTCTTTTCTCTCTTTCTCTTTTTTCTCTCTCTCTTTCTCTCATCATTTTCTTACAATTTGTGGATTGTAATACATATATTTAGAGGTTATCATGTGTATCTTTTTACCTGTATTTAATGCTCAGTTCTATGTGGGTAATAGCACTTTTGACAATTATTGGCACACTGTTCCCTTTACTGTCTTACCTAATCTCGGAATTCCACACATTTGTGGTAATTTCCACCTTTGACAAGACCTCCTGATCCATGTTTCGTCTGACCTTGGATATTGTTGTCATAATAAAAACATCTATTTTAATAATATATCTGTTCCATTTTAAGAATAAAAACTTCTGAAGTGGAAAAAAGAAAATCTACTTTATAAGTGCTGAGAGCATGTAAAGTATGCAGGTTTCACTGAATATTAATCTTACTAGTGAAAGGATAATTAATATTTGGGGAGTGCCATGTCTGGAGGTTGCTTAAGCCTATTTCTGACTTGGTGCTTAG
This sequence comes from Cryptotis parvus, assembly GCA_021461705.1. Classification (NCBI taxonomy): domain Eukaryota; kingdom Metazoa; phylum Chordata; class Mammalia; order Eulipotyphla; family Soricidae; genus Cryptotis; species Cryptotis parvus. Next base: position 76,467 of record JAJIBD010004765.1, on the reverse strand, counting down.
GAATGATCAGTCCCTGGTGGTGCTCAGAAGATCATATTTGCTGCCAAGAATTTAAACTGGGATGGGCAGTTTGCAAGACAGCCTAGGAACTCTATTTGTGCCCAAAAGAATGATCATGTTTAAAACGGCTTCAGAAAAAGGCTAAAACAGAACTCTTGTAACTGCAGCAGGAAAAAAGTGGACTGAGGTACCATTATTCTTTTGCTTTGTTTCAAGATCTTAAAACTTAAGGAGATGAAAGAAAATTTATTTTCAAAGTAAAATTCTAGAAAACATTAAATTATTTTTATGTGTTAAAGATTTGTGGATTTGAGTACTTTAGACAAAAGTTCCTAATAGTAACATTATTGATTTCATTCCTATAAAACCTCCTGTTTTTTTTGTCATAGTTATTTATATATTAATCATTGTGAAAAATCTGGACGGAAACCATATTTAATTCAGCTATTCAGGTAAGGGGCCTATGTACAGAAAGATGTAACTCTCGAGTATGTAAAAATCAGTAACTGAACTACCAGAAACTAATTCAGTCAAATAGATTTGTTCTTTGTTGCCTTCTTTCGTGAGTGAAGCCCAGCAAAATGAAAGCACAATACTCTGTAAACCTCCAGACTGAAATCAAAATAATGTATAACAATATCACTAGATTTAAATGAAAATAATTTACATTGGTATCAGTAGATTGAAATGAAAATAATTTATATCAGTATCACTAGATTGAAATGAAAATAATTTATATTGGTATCATTAGCAGCCAAAGGGAGAAGCACAAGTGAAAGATGATCTCATTCAATCATGGTGTAGAAGGAGACAAGAGAACAGACAATATCACTTGCAAATCCTGGTACCAGAATCAGAACTAAAAACACCAGGTTAGTCAAAGAGTAGAAGAACTAGAGGGGTGTCATAGGACATAGTTGGGGCAATTTGTGGGGAGTTAGCACACTTAGGTAGTGAAGGATGAGGTATCCGTGACTGATAAACACAATTCGAAAAACATATAGCCTAAGAAAATAAACTTAATTTTTAAAAAGTTAAGTGAGGAAATATGGTAGAAAATTTCAAGTGTCACCTTATATTTGAGAAAAATGTTTGCTAACCAAAATCAATTATTAGTTACTTATCTCTTCCCATTGTTTTTCACAATTGGAAATTTGAAATACTGGAATTTGTTTCTGTTTCCAGAATCTACTCTGTTTTTGCACAGGGTGGTGATGATTGTATTACTAATTCAAGCAGAATTTGTACTGCCTTGATTCAGTATTTACATCCAGATTTGGGCGACCTCCTGCAAAGTGACCCTTCCATCCAACCTGAATTTTCTTCTGTTTGAGTTCTCTTTTGTCTAGTTCTGTCAATATAAGTACTGACTGTGTTTAGCCTACATTTTTTCTCTCTCAACTCATTTATCACAATATTTGCCTGGCATTTGATTTAATCAGATTTCCAAACGCCAGTTGTCAAATACATGCGGGGCTGGGGCGTAGTCCAACAGGTAGGGCGGTTGCCTTGTCACGGCAGACCGGTTCGATCCGCGGCTCCCATATGGGGCGGGCGCCGCCAGGGGGCAGAGGCGGGGGTAATTGGGCACGGGTGTGACTAAAAAGCCAAAAAAAAAATCCGAAAAAAATAAGAAAAAAAAAAAAAAAAATAAAATATGAATGTGAAAAAATTCTTGCTCTTCATACTATACAATCAAGATTTGGTGCCCAGTCCCTTTTGGTTTGAAATGTTCAAATAGAAACCTACCTAGTTTCATGAAACAAGAGAGCATGGCTCTTCTTAGCAGCTGCAGCCCTTACATACAACTAGGATCTTTTATCTAAAAACAAACAAAAAAACCATCTGTGAAGTGAAATTCTCTTTGTTGTTTCATCAGTTGCATCTGTATTATGAGTAGGAAACTGGAGTCCTTGATTTGTTGCTTTCTGAGTTCTTCCCTCTTCTCTTTTATGCTTATACTAGTAAAGGCAAAAGTGTTCCCATTTCCTGCACTCACATATACGATCCTATCTTGAAAGTTTGCACTTCTATCAAAGTCCTGGCTTGACCTCTTCATCTTTCTTCACCTGCTCTTACTCATCATTTAAGACCCAGCTCAGCACCGTGTTCCACAGGAAGCTTTTATGAAGCTGTACTTGGTTTAAATGCCCATTGGGGCTGGAGCGATAGTCCAGCGGGTAGGCCATTTGCCTTGCACGCGGCCGACACGGGTTTGATCTCCCGCATCCCATATGGGCCCCGAGCACCGCCAAGAGTAATTCCTGAGTGCAGAGCCAGGAGTAACCCCTGAGCATTGCCGGGTGTGACCCAAAAGAAAAAAATAAATAAATAAATGCCCATTATTTGTTCTGTCTAAGCTAATTTTCATGCTGTGCTCGCTTTTTCTTTCCATGAAACTGTTTCTTTCACTGGTTTAAAACTTCTTCAAAGATATTATTCAACTGTACTTTATTACTCTTCCAGTGTTTAGGATCTGGTTCAATTACTGGAAACTAGCTTAGTATCAGGAAATTACTGATAAATATCTACTGATATTCTCAATTAAACTTACTCTCAATATTATTGTATCCCATCTATCAAATGTATATCTCAATGTAAACTGAACGAGAGGAACTAAATTAAGCCTGTGCATAATAATCTATTAAAGAATACATTTAATTTTTCTCCCGCTATGATTATAAATAGTAATTACCAGAAAAACTTTGGCCAAATTCTTCTGCAGAATGGCCAGCAACACAACACAACATCAGAATATCATCAAACTTAGTTTTAACACAAATTCCTCCTTCAAAAACTAGTATAAAAAGCACATTACAAGTGTTTTATTTGACAGATTAAAAAACTTAATGCTGCACTCTCAATAATTTATCGAAATATTTTAATGACTATGTTTTTTTAGTGTATTTACCAACTGAAATTGTTTTGAAGAAATATGAATTATTACAGGATTAGACTAATTAGAATTATTAAACATTTATATGTTAATGGCAAATGCTAATCTATGGTTGAGGAATGGAAATACAGAATTTTCATACTAGAAGTAACCAAAGATGAAATATGTTTTTTTCTTTTTTTTTTTCACTTCAAATTTTATTACACCACTTTTAGACATACAATTGCAAAATCCTCATGTCGAGTTTTGGTTCTACAGTGTTCCAACACCCATCCCACCACCCGAACCCATCTCCCATCACCAATGCCCCCACATCCCTCTCCCCCTCCCATACCTCAACTGCTTGGCGGATTCTGTATGTCTTTTCTCTCCTCTCTATCTCTCCCTCCCATCTAGCTTTCCTACACATCGTAGAATGCATATCTACATTCTGTCCATCCACCTCTGGCTTGGAAATAAAGGGAACCTGCTTTAAATGGAACCTGCTTTAAATGTTTTTTAATGGAACCTACATTAAAGAACATAACTGTTTCCATTAGTTTGATGGACCGCGTGGCTGCTTACGGCTGTGCAACTTAGAGGCCTCATGGTCAGCATCCGGACAGCGAAGGTGGCGGCTAATGTGGTGGGCGAGTTTCATCGACTGCTTCTGGGACTCCCCAGAGGTGATAGGGCCCACTCCCAAAACTCATCTGTCCACCTGGGGGCCCCATGGTCTGCTGAGCCTGGGAAAAGCCAAATTCCTGCTTCCCCAGCCGTGTCTGAGGCCCGGCATGCTATGGCTGATTACCTCAGGGCAGCTCCTGAGCAGGGCCACCAGGCTCAGACAAAAATGGAGGGGGAAGGGCCGGTCTCAGCTTGATCTGGTGAATTCCCTGTGATTCCCACTTCTGGGAGCTGCCTACCTGGGCTCAAACTTGTTTTGTTCTGTTAATCTTGTCTTGAGGTAGCATCCCTCCAAGTGGTCGGCTTGATCTACTGCAGAGTCTGGACAGCGAATATGGCAGCTAATGTGGTGGGTGAGTCTCATCTGGCTGCTTCCGGGACCCCCCAGAGGTGATGGGCCCAATCCCAAAACCCATCTGTTCACCTCGGGGACCCCATGGCCAGCTGAGCCTGGGGGAAAGCTGAGTTCCAGCTTCCCTAGTAGCCCAAAGATGAAATATGTTTGATCCATGAAGCACATTTGTAAAAAAAATTATATTGGAACTCTAAGAAATTCTCTCTAATAACAAATTTATCATTACCAAACTAGAAATAGGACTCAGGTTGGCTTCTCTCATCACACTACACTGACCTCTTCCTCATTATTTAAAAATGTAATCATGTATTTGAGTCAGATTTGAGGCTATATCGCTCTCCTGTTCCTACACACAAAGATGCACATTACTATATGGATTGTTTATTAATGGACTATTTTGTTTTGTCATACCCATTGGACATTGGCCAGGTATCGGGTTCATCTCCACAATTAGTAGAGTCAACAAGGAGTCCCTATATCATTTGAATCTTCATTTTAGCAGCTTCATTTGTACACATATGTGTGATAAAATAAAAATATGAAAAATGGCATTTTATATTCATTTAAGATAAAATAGAAAACTGAAAGGAATTCAAAACTTAAACTGTAAATATTGAATATTGAAGTCTCAGAAAGAGTACAGTGGCTAAGACACTTGTCTCACATAAAGTCAACCCAGGTTTGATCCCTGGCATCTCAAATGGTCTCCTGAGCACCGTTAGGAATGGTCTCTGAGTAGCACAGAGCCAGGACAATCCTTGAGCACAGCTGTGTGTGATCGAAAAATCTAAAATATAAGTAACATTAAAATATAAAATAAAATATGAATACTGGGCAAAACTTTTTTTGTATTTAAAGAGAAGTATGTAGGTCATAGTCCATTAATTATTTTAAAAATCCTATTTAAATGTTGACTGCTATTTCTAGAGCATTGAATACACACAATATACATTGCATATAATGAAACTCAGGTGATAGTATTTACCTTTACCTGTTAACAATGCAGTAATCATAAACCTGCAGTTTTCTATATCTTGAGTTTGATTTCTGAAAATAGCTTTTCTCACTTTTTTTTCAAGTTAAAATCTGAGAGTAATTCTTCAGAATAAGGAAATGGATCAAAGCCAATTCTTCCACTATGATGCCATCATGCTTAAGATGTCTCAAAATCACAGATGAGTTTGCATCATTTGAGAAAGAAGAAAAATATTTTATTACAAATTTTAAAAGTGCCTCAGCCTATCTTAATACATCAAATAAAAAGAATAATTATTTGTAGCCAAAGTTTTTTTTTTTTTTTTTTTGCTTTTTTGGGCCACACCCGGCAATGCTCAGGGGTTACTCCTGGCTCTGCACTCAGGAATCACTCCTGGCGGTGCTCAGGGGACCATATGGGATGCCGGGGCTCGAACCCAGGCCAGCACAGGCCGCGCATGCAAGGCAAACGCCCTACCCGCTGGGCTATCGCTCCAGCCCCTGTAGCCAAAGTTTTAAAGTGGCACCTAGAAGATTCATTGGTTCCTAGAAGATTATAGGTGTATATTTCTAAAAGAATAGTCTTTTTTTTTTCGCTTTAGTTCACAGCCAAAAATGCTCAGAGGTTTCTCTTAGCTCTGTGTGCAGGAGTTACTCTGGTGATGCTCAGGAAAATATAAGGAATACTGGGGATAGAACCACATGCAAGACAAACATCTTACCTGATGTACTATTGTTCCAGCCCCTTTAAAAAGAATAATCTTATACTGTTGTTCAATTGCATTTAATATTGCATGTGTTTATTTTGTTTGAATTTTTTGTAATTTCTTTAAACTCATGTTTTGTTTCTTTATTAAAAGTATTTTATTATACCACTGTGAGATATACGATTACAAAATATACAATTAAAAGTTCATATTTGGTATTTGGTCATATAGAGTTCCAGCACCCATCCCTCCACCAGTGCCCATCTTCCACCACCAATGTCCCCGATTCCCTCCCGCCTCCCCCAGCCCATCTCCATGGCAGGTTCTTTATTTCTTTCCCTTTCTCTCTCTTTCTCTTTATCTTCCCTTCCAGACTATGGATTATAGAACATACATTTAAGGGTTGTCATGTGTATCTTTTTGCCTCTATTTAATGCTCAGTTCTAGGTTGGCATTAGTACCCTCGACAAATTGTTAGTACACTGTTCCATTATCTGTCTTACCTAACCTCTGACTCCCACATATTTGTGATAATTTCCACCTTTGACAAGACTTCCTGATCCATGTTTCACTTGACCTTGAATATTGGTATCATAATATGTACATATATATTTATGTCATGCAAATAAATGCAGTCACTTCTGTATCTGTCTCTCTCCTTCTGGCTAATTTCACTCAACATAATCTTCTCCATGTCCATCCATTTATACGCAAATTTTATAACTTTATTTTTCCTAACAGCTGCATAGTATTCCACTGTGTAGATGTACCAAAGCTTCTTTATCCGGTCATCAATCCTCCGGCACTCTGGTTGTTTCTAGGTTCTGGCTATTGTGAATAATGCTGCTATGGACATAAAAGTAGGGATGGTGTCTCCACTGTGTATTTTTGGCTTCCCAGAGTATATTCCCAGGAGTGGTTTGGCTGGGTCAAATGGGAGTTCAATTTCTAGTCTTTGGAGGAATGTCCATATTGTTTACCAGGAAAGGCTGTACCAGCCGGCATTCCCACCAACAATGGATGAGTATCCCCTTTTCCCCACATCCACGCCAGCACTTGTTGTTCTTGCTCTTTTGAATATGTGCCAGTCTCTGTGGTAAGAAATAATATCTCATTGTTGTTTTGATTTGCATCTATCTGATGATTAGTGATGATGAGCATTTTTTTCATATGTTTTTTGGCCATTCGAATTTCTTCCTTGTTGAAGTTTCTGTTCATTTTGTCTCCCCATTTTTGATGGGGTTGTTTGTTTTCTTCCTGTAAAGCTGTACCAGTGCCTGGTATATCCTGGATATTAACCCCTTATCAGATGGGTATTGGGTGAATATTCTTTCCCATTCTGTGGACTGTCTTTTTATCTTAATCATTGTTTCTTTTGAGGTGCAGAAGCTTTTTAGTTTCATGTAGTCGGGTATGTTTATCTTTTCTTCTAGTTGCTTTGTTAGTGATGTTTCACCTTTGAAGATGCCTTTAGCTTCAATGTCATGGAGGGTTTTTCCTATATTTTCTTCAATGTACTTTATGGATTCAAGTCTGATATTGAGACCTTTAATCCATTTTGATCTGATTTTTTGTGCATGGTTTTAGACCACAGGTCCAAATTCATTTTTTTTACATGTCGCTGCCCAGTTTTCCCAAAACCACTAGTTGAAGAGGCTTTCCTTACTCCATTTTGGACTCTTTGCACCTGTATCAATGATTAAATGATCATGTGTTTAACATTGGTTGTCAGGCTACTCAATTCTATTCCATAGGTCCACAGGTCTGTTTTTATTCCAATACCATGTTGTTTTAATTACTACTGCCTTATAGTACAGTTTGAAGTTGGGAAAGGTGATGCCTCCCATTTTCTTTTTCCCAAGGATTGCTTTAGCTATCTTTGGGGATTTATTGTTTGATTTAAGTTTCCGGACTATTTGGTCAATTTCTTTGAAGAATTTCATGGGTTTCCTTATAGGGACTGCATTGAATCTGTACAGAGCTCTAGGGAGTATTACCATTTTGACAATGTTTATTCTCCCCATCCATGAGCAGGGAATATGTTTCCATTTCCTTGTATCTTCTTTTATCTCTTGGAGCAGTGTTTTGTAGGTTTTTTTTTTTTTTTTTTGGTTTTTTTTTATCACACCCAGCGATGTTCAGGGGTTACTTCTGGATCTGCACTCAGGAATTACTCCTGGCAGTGCTCGGGGACCATATGGGATGCCAGGAATTGAACCCGGGCCAGCACAGGCCGGGCGCCGGCAAGGCAAACGCCCTACTGCTGGGCTATCGCTCCAGCCCCTGTAGTTTTCTTTGTACAGGTCCTTTTCACACTTGGTTAAGTTGATTCCTAAGTATCTGATTTTCTGTGGCACAATTGTAATGGAATCATTTCCCTAACATCCCTTTCTTCTCTTTCATTATTTGTATTTAGGAAAGTCACCGACTTTTGGATGTTGATTTTGTATCCTGCCACTCTACTATATGTGTCTAATGTTTCTAGGAGTATTTTGGTAGAGAGTTTAGGGTTCTCTAGGTATAATCATGCCATCTGCAAATAATGAGAGCTTGACTTCTTCCTTGCCTATCTGGATGCCCTTGATGTCCTTTTTCTTCTCTGATTGCTATGGCAAGTACTTCCAGTACTATATTGAATAAAAGAGTTGAGAGTGGGCAACCTTGTCTTGTCCCTGATCTCAGGGGAAGGCTTTCAACTTTTCATCATTTAGAATGATGCTCGCTGTGGGCTTTTGGTAGATTCCCACTTATCTGGATGGTTTTAATCACGAATGGGTGCTGGATCTTGTCAAATGCTTTCGCTGTGTCTATTGATAGAATCATATGGTTTTTATTTTTTCTCTTATCGATATGATGTATTATGTTGATCGTCTTGCAAATGTTGAATCATACCTGCATTCCAGGGATGAATCCCACTTGGTCATGATGTATAATCTTCTCGATGAGTCTTTGGATTCCGTTTGCTAGTATTTTGTTGAAGATATTAGCATCGTGTTCATTAGGGATATCGATCTGTAGTTTTTTTTTCTTTGTGTTGTCTCTCCCTGCTTTGGGCATCAGGCTGACGCGTGCCTCGTAGAGGCTGTATTGGAGTGTTTCTGTTTCTTCTATTTCCTGGAAGAGCTTGAAAAGGACTGGCAGTAGGTCCTCCTTAAAGGTTTGGTAGATTTCACTAGTGAAATAAAACAATGATTGGATTCACTAGTGAACTTCATCATTGTTTTATTTCTTAAGAATTATTTGAATCATAAAATAATTCTTATGATTTTGTGACTGGAACAAATAAGTTTATAAATGCTTACTGAATTACATTTATGTGTATATAATATCTATGGAAGCATATAGTTGTGTATACACACAATCATAAATATGCGTTTGTGTACATACTATATATACACACTTTATATATATGCATTCACTTAAATCACATGTACATATATAAGGATTCAATGTTTTAAACCTTTGAAGAAAGGTGTTCATTTATCAGTGAACTCATTGTCTCAGTGTGGAAAGTCCTGTTTGCATATACAATCATATATTCTCCAAAATATTACTTAGTACAGAGCAATTGAAAGGAAATCCACTTCACCTACTAACAAATTTAGCAACATCTTGGGAAAATGTTGATAGATTTTTCCTGCACCTCACTTGCAAAGACTTAACACTTATATTTATTACACCTGTTCTTTAGCTTATAGGTCAGGAAACTTGTCAAATATAAGCTATTTATTTTAAACCTATGCATAAATTAAATTTTATTATTTAAGGATTTTCATCACCCTATTGCAAACACTCTTCTACACATTCCAAACAGAATATTGCAAAATCCTAGTAAAATAGCATTTTCCAACCATAAACTATTTTTTGTCATTTTTCTTTTCAAATAAGCAAATATTCACTGCCAGTTTTTTTTTCTTTTTTTGGTATTTTGTTTTGATTTGATTTGGTTTGGTGCTTTTTCGTGTTTCAGGATTTAATTTTCAAACCACCCTTTCAGGCAGTTCAGTGATATTAGGAATACATGAATTTTCTGAATCAGTTATTTTACAGAATGGGCAGAGATCTTCTGAAAAACCTTCAGATTCTTTAAACTTCTGTTTTCAGCTGTTGATTTAAATATAACAGTTTTGACAGCCAGCTTTGTCTCTTGCTGCCTACCCCATCTGCATCTCCCAGGAACCTTGACAATAGTCAGGAAGTCATTCACTCACATTTATTGACGACCCTTTGTGTGAAAGGAATTGTACTAGGAACTTCACAGGAAACATTCCAAGTGAGCCTCACCAGGGAAGTGTTCCTGTAATTAAAGTAGTACTAAAGACAATATATTCTTGATATGTACTCTCAGATGACAGGATTAATACATATAAACATGCCCCCAAACAGAATCTTTATGTATAAAGATATAGCTCATAATCTATAATGCTTAAGTTAGGGTGGAAAAGAAGAAATAATTTGTCAAGAATTCATAGAGAATAGACTATAAAGAGGCAAATTATGCAAATTACAGATAGAGTGAATAAGAAAGTGATACTATGATACTATGGTTACTGTGATATACATAAAAAAAGATGTCTTGCTCATTTTTCACAGTATCCAGTTACTCATTTATGCAGTGGGATAAAATGTAAAAAAAATATTGGAAAGCAAAGCCCATTTAAAGAAATCACAAATAATAGATGAGTAGCAATGATGTACCTTTATGATATTTAGTTTAAAGAATACTTTGTTTTTTAAAAATTCCCTAAAGGATTGGGTCATTTCTTTATATGTCTTACACATAAATTTATGGTGAAGATATTAACATATAAATAAAACAGAATGGATTGAAAGTGTGTCAGTCATGTCTTTTTTTATGAAATTATTCTGAAATTATCTGAGTAAAGAAACATGATCTAGCTGCTGGGTGGCAAACAGCCCAACACTTAGATAGCTGAAGTGCCACATCCTGAGTCTTGTTAAATGTAACCCTATAGTCTCTATTTCAGCCAAAAGGTCTTTATTTTCATCCTGGCACTCTAGTCTTACTTAATGTAGACTACAGCTTAAGTTTGTTTAAAGCTACAAAATGATTATTCCTATAAAATAATTTGTGACATTTGAACCACTTCCTGATAGATTTAATTTAGTGGGAGACTAAGTGGCTTTCCCCATTTACTAGATTCATGAAAAAATGTTGCTAAATACATTTGCAAGACAGAACTATCTAGATTGACTTAAAATTCAGTAGAGGTCAATAAAACATGATTCTTTTAAATATAGCTTATTCCGTCTCTTATGGCTAACACCTCTAGAAAAAAATTGGCATTGAGGGTCCGAGCAATAGCCCAGCTGATGGGGTGTTTGCCTTGCACTCGGTTGGCCCATGCCGGCCTGGGTTCGATCCCGGCATCCCGTATGGTCCCCTAGCACCGCCAGGAGTAATTCCTGAGTGCAGAACCAGGAGTAACCCCTGAGCATCGCCGGGTGTGACCCAAAAAAGCAAAAAAAAAAAAAAAAAAAAATTGGCATTGAAACTAAAATTATTATTTTAGTAATAGAAATTTAAGTCTATTCAGATCACGTCAATTGTATTTTCTTTGCAGTGTTTGATTTCTGGTAATATGAACAATTGATATAAAATTGGATTTTTGTAAATTAGTATGTTCACAAAAAATTCATTTTATGGATATGAATTACATTGAATTAGTTTTTACTTGTAGATTTGAGAAAGTGTTCATTGATAGTTTATAATATTAATGATTCTCACCTTTTGCCAGTGCTTGGAAATGATAATAAAAGTAATGAGGAAATGATTCTTCTGAAACTGTTACTGTAAACATTTTCACTGGGATAGAAAGTCAAATTTTTAATAAGTAGTTAAAGATTCCCGTGTGTTGTAAAACCATCATGAAGCAAAACTTCTAAAAGCATTAAAATATCGAAGGGTGTTGTTTCTGACCTAAACTATTCTGCTTTCTAAAGTTATCATGACACCTACCTGGGAGAATAATTTGCTCCAAACCATAAATACCAATTCACGAAGCCTGAAAACACAGGTATTAAAAAGACGCTCACATGTTGAGGATTTAGTACATATTAATAGATACTTTAGTATTAATAGATACTTTAGTATCTTAAGACTTGATTTACCACCAAAGACACAATTCTTTCTAGACTGTACCAACTGTGAGAGACGGAGGATCTCAAATTCACATCTGGTGAAGTGAGTCGCCAGCAATTGGTCCAAAGGTGAAGAACTGCTCTCCTAATTTGCAGCTAACAGTTGCAGGGCAGGTTAGCAAAGGCAATCCCATTCTTCTAGCCCAAGTCATGGTTTCTTTGCTCACTCTTCTTTTTTGTTTACTTTAGATAATGTATTCTTCATGGTCAAACCTGCTGTTTTCTGGTGAACTAACAAATGAGCATTTAAGGTTAAAATTGTCTTATCATTTCTAAAATTTATAGCATATTTAACCCCCTTTCCCATCTAATTTTTCTAAGTGCCTATGATTTTTTGGTTGCCTTTTCTTTCATAAGTGAAAATTTTAGAATTAAAGTTTCTCTCAAAATACATAGACCGATATAGCCCATTCCCCACCACCACACACCTCCCACATAGCCAAACTATGTTCTGATGACTGAAGGCTTGAGTGAGCTCTGTGTGTTCACATGGTTCATAAACATAAAAATCTAGTACAAGTACACATGTACTAAGACTTTTCAAGAATAAGAAGAGGAGAGAGAGGATTGTCACTCCCCTTTCAGGGAGGTCCCAAGGCCCCAGGCTCAAAGGACCTCCTGTGGATTCCATAGCCCTAACAGTACTTGGAGGGGTCAGGGCCTATCTGGGTACCCAACAGTACACACTGTCCATTAGGGCCACCAGCCTGTGTCAGGGGCTGACACCGTTACCCTGAACTGTCAGCAGGAGAAACAAGGCCACAGGTACCTGAAGGTTTCTCTTTAATTGTTATTTTTTGCTTCACTTCACTACTCTCTGTAGAAACCTTTCTCCAAGGACCTCTGTCCTCTCTTGGCCCGTTTTCCTGTAGACTGCTCTCTCTTGGAGAGTCTGTACAGGCTAGTCTCATCAGGGACTATCTCTTCCAGATGTCTCTGTTCAGGGCTTCATGTTTCAGGTCCTCTCTCGGACCTGTCCCTTCAGGACCTCTTTTCTTAAGTCCTTTCTATTCAGGTCTTTTCTCTTTAGGGTTTCTTTTCTCTGGACCCTTGCCTATGTCCCTGTCTTTGTTTCCCTATGTTACATTGTTTCATCCTGTTGCCTCTATTTGACTGTTTCTCTAAATCCATAACTAGTTCTCTGAATTCCACTGGTTAGTCCTATTGCCCATTGTTCTGTTGCCCTATAGCCCTGTAGCTTTGGTGCGAGCCCTGGGGCTCAGTCAGCAGGCCTTGTGGCTCTGGTGCTGGATCTTGGACCTAGGCATCAGGGGCAGCTTCTTTCCCCTGGTGCTGGCTATCCAGCCCATGCACCTGGGGCCCCATGGCCTTATGGCGCAGACACCAGGGGCTGCAGCTCTCTCCTTCTGGAAGCCTCCCAGGATGCCCTCCAGGGGTCCCTATTTATAGTCTCCAACCAGGTTCAGAACAATGGCCTCAACTGTACAACAGTTTCTCGACTGTAGAGTACTGTCCCTTTAAGCAGTCTTTTAGAGGGATTCTTACATCTCTCCCTTCTTTGTTTAATTATTTTTTTTAAAACAAGTCCAAGGTAATGAAGTGAAGTTTGTGGGTGAAAATAAGTCCAAGGTAGCACAGTCTGTGGAGGGAGAATAAGTCTGGAGGGATAAGGCACAAACGTTTCTTTTAAGCAAAGTTCAGATTAAAGTTCAGGGTCCATTTATCATATTTACCGCTGCTGGATCCATGTTTTAATGGACCAATTGAAACAGTCGAGGTTGAGGCAGGGGAAGGGACCAATTATCATTCTCATAGTCCAGCCCAGTTCAGGCAACATGTGTTCCTTGAGCCTGGTGCCTTATGACCTCCCTGTAGGGGAGCCACAATTCCCATCTTCTTCCTATTATTTAAAAGTTTTAGCACATATGCTCCCAAAATATTTATATTGGGCAGTGTGAAATACCATATCTGATGTTATACTAAGAGCCTTTGGAAAGGGGTGGAGAGTGATCAACTTTATTTCCAGACAGAGAAACTAATGTTTCAATTGTATACTCTCAATTATGACCTTATGCTGTGAAGTGTCTCATATAATAAATGTATTTCATAATTTAAGTGGTATTCTTTGTGATATTTTTATAACTTTCACTTAAAATGTTCATGCTGAAGGAAATACCAAATATATTTTATTTTATGGGCTAAAATATGGATAATTTTGCAGTATTTTCAATTAACAAATGAGCCCTCTAGTCTACTATATACTTCAATATAAGCACATGATAAACTGGTGCAATTATATCTGTAATTCAATCATTTTTACCAAACTTCTCATTAAAATTGTGAGACTATTGGGCCACAAAATTTGACTATCACATATTTTCATAAATTTTTAATTAATCATTAACAAGTTGAAATCTTATCCCATTCCAAATATTGTACTAAATAGTGAACATTAAATAGAAAAAGAAAAGACTATTATCTTTGAGATTAGAGTCTACTAAGGTGCTAAGAGCACTTATAACAAAAAGCAATGAAATAGAGATAGAAAGAGAAAGAGAAGAAATGTGCCTGACACAGAGGCAAGAGGGTGGGGATGGTAGGAAATGTACACTTGTGAAGGAATGGGTATCATAACATTATAGAACTGAAACCCAATTATGAAAAACTTTGTAACTAACTGTGTATCACACTGTATTTCAATAAAAATTAGTAAATCAATGAGAACTATAATAGACATATGCACACTGCCTCATGCCCAGCTGATCACAAGGTATCTGGGAGGAATGGCGGGTTCTAGCCCTGGCCCGCCACCCCAGCAGAGCCTGGCAAGAAACCAGAGGAACCCCCACCATGAGGGGCTACCATTTTCCACATTCAGATCCCCCTCTCCTCAGAGCTCCACCTAGCAGAACAGCTGATCAGAGCCCGGCTTGTGCAGCTGCTTTGCACGAGCAAGGTTCCTTAATAAATGCTTGAGTTTTGATGTGACTACAAGAGAATCTCACGCATACGGCAGAGCCTGGCAAGCTACCTGTGTCGTATTTGGCATGTCAAATACCAGTAACAATTATGGAACTCATTCCCATGACTTGATGGAATGGTTTGAGGCTTTTCATTTTCCTGGAGCGGGTAGATGCCCATGGGCTATCTTGCATGTGAAAGGACATATTGAGATGTTACTGGTGCCTGGTGCCCGCTCAAGCAAATCGATGATCTATGGGAAGATAGTGACAGTGATACAGTGATGCACACTGCTCATTAGCACAATAGTCACAGAACACTGGAAAACTATGAAAGACTATTTTTCAAATCATTATGGCTTGGAGATATAGTATAAGGATGACTATGGCAATTGCCTCACTTGCAAATGACCTAGGCTCTGTCTCTTGATTTGCATATTGAATCTGGAGCACAGCTAGAAGCTATCTCTAAGCAAAGAACCACAAGTAAGTGCTATTAGCAGCTGAGTGTGGCTTCCAAACAGAAAATAATGATGAATTGCACCTTAAGTGTCTAGTGAAAACTACTGATATAGTAGTTAATTTAAGGTGAATACAATGACTTATAATCTTGAATAATCTAGCTAAGTATCAGTTCTATCAGCTAGGGTCTTTCAAAATAATAATTCCTAGAGTGAAGAAAGTATATACAGCTTTTATGAAAAGAAATTTAATCATATAAAGGTGTAAAACAAACAAATCACAGAACAGTGTAGGGTGCTGGAGTTTAATCCTTCCAGGCTCAAGGCCCAGATTTCAAACCTAGGCATTACATGTTTTTCCTCTCTTTTCCCTGGCACATCATGCCAAACCCTGGACCATCAACCATCTGACCTACACTGCCAGCACATGCAATTTTGTGAGTGGTTTACACCATGATTGATCAACAAGTACCCTATTCCCAAATATTACTGTAGCTCAAAGTAGGTACTGAAATATTTGTGAACAGTTCTAACAATTTGTATTTGAAAAAAAATTAAGAATCAATTGGCTTTAATTTCTGGGAATAGATATGGCTGTTAGCCTAAAACCTTGACATTTGTTTTACAAATCCCTATGATTAACACCCAAGCAAGTCTCATTTTTTTTATTAAATTAATGGATAAGAAGTGATCATTGATGTCAAAAGAGGGATTCGACAGGGTGATACCATTTCACCAAAACTCTTCAGCGCTACCCTCAAGAACATCATGCAACAATTAGAATGGGAAGGAATGGGAGTGAAGATAGATGGTCCGCAACTATACCACCTCCGCTTTGCTGATGACATCGTTCTAATAACACCATACATTAGCCAAGCGGCACAAATGCTGGCTGACTTCGACCGAGAATGTGGAAAGATAGGTCTACAGCTGAATCTGAAGAAAACTGTTCATGAAAAATGAACTAGTTCCTGAGACCCCATTCACTCTCAATGGAACAAACATCTCTGAATGCAGCAGTTATGTGTACATAGGTCGAGAAGTCATCTTGATGAACGACCTAAAACCTGAGCTGCGCAGGAGGAAGAGAGCGGCATGGAATGCCTTCAAAGGCATCGAAGAAATAGCTAAAAGGACAAAGAACCTCTGGCTCCGGCACATCTCTTCGACTCCACCATTCTCCCTGCATTAACATATGCCTCAGAGACCTGGGTCCTACGAAAGCAGGATGAGAATGCTATTCGGTCTCCCAGAGAGGAATCGAAAGAGCTATGCTTGGAATACCATGCCTCACTCAAGTGTGAGAAGGAATCGGAGTTCTGACTTCCTTTGCTATTCCAGGATCAGGGACGCTGTCTCGTTTGCCAAGGCATCGAAAATCAGATGGGCTGGACATGTAATGCGATTTGAAGACAACCACTGGACTAGAGCCGTTACTGACTGGATCCCACAGGATGTCAAAAGATCACGTGGCCTCCCCACCTACAAGATGATCAGACTTCCTTGTCAAGACCCTGAAGGAATGGTTTGAGGCTCTTCATATTCCTGAATCAACCAGATGCCATTGGGATACTTTGGCATGTGATAGGGTCCAATGGAAATGTTACTGGTGCCCGTTTGAGCAAATCGATGAATAACGGGATTCAAGTGATCAAGTGATCAAGTGAATGGATAAATACAATAGATGTTTTGCAAGAGATGGAAATGAAGGCTTCAAAGTCTTTATTCTGAATTTAAAAATAAAGAAAGAGTATATCCAGTTTGGGTGAAGGGTTGGGATAACTGTGGTAACTATGTACAATTGCATATTGCCAGCCCAAGTAATAAACTGCTCTCTTTAACTTGATATTTAAATATAGATCTCTTATTTTTTCTATTTTTGTTCTGCCTTAATAGATTTGAAATTATCCTTACAACATCATTGTCTTCAATAATTATTTAATGTGTTAAAATGAGACCAACAGATTATTTCATTCAATCATAAACTAAATCGAAAATAATCTCTACAGTTACACAATAAAAATACACTCAATATTTAAAATTCTAAGTTTAAAAATTTAACTTATCCTCAGGCATAGTCAGCATGATTTTGCATTATTGTTACAAGTTTAAAAGTAAGATAATAGAATTAAAAATGCAAGAATGTAATATGAAATACTGGGCATTATTTTATGTCTTAAATGTAGTTTTGTAAAGTATTATTATATATTAAGTCCCTTCAAAGTGTTGTATGCTACCGGCTTCACATGTCAAAATTTTTAAGACAAGGGGAAAATTACATTGTCATTTAAATCCTGAAATCAAAACCATATTCAATGTGCATCTGTAATTTAAGAAGATACAAGGTAGGCAGGACTTATAGGCTGCATTTCTCCTCTCATCAGTATAGTAGGCATGAGAACATTATGTTGATTGATTTTCAAAAGATTCATTTTGTGGGTATGCCTGAGGTAAAATGTGAAACGATATTTTTCATGAATTATTTGTCAATAAAAACAATTAACTAATGAAAAGGTATTTCTTAATCTCCCACATAAGGTGACAGCTGCTCCTGTAGCCAAGGCAGTGATAAGAGACCTGGCATAAATTCTAGCCCCATCCCCATGCTGCATAAGGAAAAAATGGTGTGTGTGCATAGACTTGACCAAATGATCTTGACATAATACAAAATGGGAAAACAGCTAATTGAAGTCTCTACTTCCTAAATCATTGTGCTTTGGAGAATCTGTTCCCTGGCAGAGCGGAATGCCAGGAGTTTTGAGTCACCATTCACTAAACAATTGGGTTAGCCATCCTAATAAATCCCTTTAAATAGCTTTAATTTTGGGTTTCAGCATTTTTGTTCCCTCTATTTATTAGTTTCAAAGTTCTTAAAACATTAAAATTAAAAAAAAAAAAAGGCCTCTTCCAAAATAAGCTAGATTTTAGTAAACCTCCTTCTGAGGTGTAACATTCTTTTCAGTGGATAACAAAGGGATCCGAGGAGGTGACTGTGCTTCACCCGAGTCAGATGCAAAGTAAATCCTTTTAACAATATTGCCTGGTTTCTTCAAAAACCTTGTAATTCACACAGACCCGCTATTTGCCTAATTTTGTCATGAATGCTGTGATCCACCTTTACTGAAAACACATAACTAATAACTTCATATGCTGAAACACTCACATTCAACATGCTCATTTCATTTGTATTCCATGGATGCCTCATTTTTTTCCTCCCTCACTGCCTAGCCTGTACTGATCGGTATTAACAATAGGATTTTTGTCTCACTTGAAAACTTTCTTGTTTCACTTGAGTTGAGGTGCAGATACCCTCACTTAAAACTACAATAGGTATTTTTACTATTATGTTGTTTGTTTATATTAACATTCAGGAATGCATGACTCACATATTAGATCATCTAATATAGAAGTTGCTATGATATTAAAATAATCATATAGATAGAAAGTCTATTTTTAAGGTTGAAAATTTTAAAAATCGAGTTTTTGAGTTGCAAGGAAATGAAAGTGGACATTTTATTCCTTAAATAGACTTTTTGCCCTATTTAGTAATTTGGACATTGGCTATATCAAAATATTATGCAAAGGGCAGTGTGGTTCATGCTCTTAAACCCTCTACTAAAACATATAAACCTAATAAACTCACCTACCAGCCTCCCAAATCAAATTCTCAGAGAAAGGAAGCTGCCTTACCTTGAAACTAGAAAACTATAATCTCTGGTTGCCTTAATGTTTAAGGGTTTATTAAAATTTACAATCACAAGGAATATCAGTATTTGGTCAGTTTCTGGCTACCTTTCACACTGATAAGGAATAAAACATATACCACTTAAACTCATTTGGAGAATAAAGAATCTTTTATCTTGAGTTTCTTTATATCTTAAAGTATCTTGTATAATGATATTATAAGAAAAACCTTTAAAAAACCCTTATTTCCTCCCAAACTAACAAATTATATCTAAAAGAGCTTATTTAACTGTATCTTTATTATTGTGGGGCTAAAAGGTTTGGAAGGAGTTACTGCTTCCCTAGATATTAAATTCCCTTTGCTTTTCCTAATTCCTTCAATTCATGCTTCCATATTTTACTCATATCAAGAGCACTCACAAGGGTGGGATTATGAGGTTTAACTTCCTTTTTGAATCTCTGCTGTAACCTGCCTCCCCAAGTTATCAAGAACTATCACAGTAGTTTTTAAATATGTGTCAGTTTTTTTGGTTAGAATAAAAAGTACATCAACTATTTGGTTTTCCAATTAATAGGATGTCTTATGATCTTCTAAAGAATTTTTTTCACCCACACAATTCTCTTTTAGAAAATAAAATCTTGAATTCCCTGTACAAGAAAAACTCTCATTAAAAAAGAATTTTTAGCATAAGGTGTCAAAGCAAGGGAAAATGCTTGACTATGGCATTTGCTACAATTTTGTTGATCACAGAACTCTCATGCACTTATGCATTCTATGAGGAAAAAATTAGAAAATAGAAGATTTGGATCGAAATTCATATAGTTATTTTAAAAAATCTCAGTTGACTATCCCTTGAAAAACTTATTTTTCTCTTTTTTCAATTTTTATTGCAAACTCATTTAACTAATCTTAAGATATATGATTCAGTATTTTTTTAAATTGGTTATCAGTCTATTTATATTGTTGTGATGCTTCCTGGGGAGGTCTTTTGCTATAGTAAAAATGGTTGAATAAAGAAAACTGAAGAGATCCTAGCCTGTTGAGTGAATTGCACCATAATATTTAATACACCAATTTTTAAAAATACATATAAATATCTCTGAACTCTTTTATTTGTAGATAGAGCAAGTATTTTTACCCATCCACAGATTGAGAGTTTGTATGGCCTGAGAGCTGCTTGGAAAACTATCTCACAAATTAGAACAACGTCTCTCCTAAAATATAATTTTTACTGCCTCCCAATGTGTTTCTTGATAAATAGCAAAGGAAAGAGTAAACATCTTAAAAGAATACCCACCAGCATTATGAAAAGGCCAAAATATATATTAAATTAAGTACTGCTTTAATATGTTAACCAACCTGTTGTGAAGTTGAAAGTGTTGTTTCTCTAGAAAGTCAAGCACACCACCCAGAAAACTGCCAGTCTCATGTTGTACTTGAAAGTCTTTGTAATCCATCTCAATATGGAGAAGGGTGAGGTTAAAAACTACTGATTTATTTGACAGGAATGTATACAGCAGCATGCTCATAATATTAAGCACCTGCTCAAATGTAACTCTGTAGTAGGAGTTAATCACATCTGAAAACTTGAAATTTAAGAAGATACAAGAGACACATTTGAGAGGTGATTAAATTATAGTACATACTGCACATTGAAGTGTAGAAAATAATTGAAAGACTGCTTTATAAATGAAAAGAATAAGACTTTTTTAATTTAAATCTTCAATAAAATTCTAAGCTGAAAATGAAATGTCACATAATATTTCCAACTTTTAGAAAGAAGTAAATCATGCTATAGGATTAGTGGTAAGAAAATACACCTGATCTTGTCACAACTTAGGCCACTGATTGATTCTCGAGTTGGTAGTACTGTTCCTTAGAGGTGATCTGAAATCCACATTTAACACATGCAGTCAGAGGTGGAGAGGTACTGAAAAAATAGCACCTATATCCACCCTGATGTTGCTTCTGCCTCAGTTAAGAAATAGCTGTATGGGGGGCTGGAGCGATAGCCCAGCGGGTAGGTGTTTGCCTTGCATGCAGCCGGCTCTGCTGGCCTGGGTTCGATCCCCAGCATCCCATATGGTCCCCCGAGCACCGCCAGGAGTGATTCCTGAGTGCAGAGCCAGGAGAAACCCTGAGCATTGCTGGGTATGACCCAAAAAAAATCAAAAAAAAAAAAAAAAAAAAAAAAAAAAAGAAATAGCTGTATGCCTAATGGGTTTAGGGGTTTTAGAAAGAAAAAAAAGAAAAAAAAACTGTTTAATGACCTTATCCGTGACTAAAGTTAAAGAAAAGCAAAAAAGTATGATTCCAAATATTTTATATGTTGCTGAGACATGCAGTGACTGTTTCGTTCTTTCTTTACAAAGCATGTTTAAGGTATTTCTCTGTGGCTATATGTTTCTACTGTTTCTTATTTTAGGCTAAAGACGTCATAATCATCTTTAAACAATTTGCTATTTGTTAATTTTTTATTAAAATACCTATTTTTAGGCAAAAGTAAATGTGAATTTGTAAATTCCCAAATATCAAAGAGATTGCAAAATAAACTGGAGGGTAAGATATTAAATGTTAATTTTTTTAAATTGTGTGTATGTAAGAATTGGTGTGTTTCTAATACCTAATTTCAGACTTTAGCATTATTTATAACTATTTATATGAAATAACTCCATTCTGATTTTTTGTTTTAATCCCAGATTGAATGCCTTTCTCCCCCATGGAATCAATTTTGACTTTCTTTTATCTGAATTTTACCTACAACCATTTATTTTTCCTGGAACACATCAAAATCTTTCAGGACTAGACATTACGCAAGTGAAATGTATACATTCCTAAATTTGGTTATCCTGTTTAGTTTTGGCAAATATAAACTTGTTCTACTCTAAGTCACAAGAGCTAGAGGAAAAAAATAAATATTTAAGATATTTAAAATATATCTGAATAAAATAGTGCCACTATTTAAATATTTAAGCTAATTATATGTGATATTTCAATAGTATAGTTCATTAGTTCAATCCTCTAAATAATCCCAAAGTGACATGAATTCCTTTGCAGAATGAATGTCTATAGAGAGTAATCCAGGGAAGACAGACAAGTCTCTTGTCATTTGTAGCCTTAATCCATTGCCTAGAGCATGAAAAGTGCTCAGGATAACAAGTGTGGGAATCAGTAAAATCAACATGATTCTGGATTTTATTTCCTTAACAATACTGCCTGATCAATAGGCTTGTGGATACTGACAAATGCAATAAGTTGTTTGATGAATCAATCTAGTGAAGTAGAATAAGAATCTGTCCTGCCCTCCCCCCCAAGCCCTTCCTTTAAATCCTCTTCCTCTTGTCCTTTTCTTCATCCCTTCTCCACCTACACACACAAATACCCATGTGGGAAAGAGAGAGGGTGTAAGAGAGAGAGAAAGAGAGAGAAGGCTATAGGCATTAAGTAATGAAGGCTGTAGTAACAGCGCTTAGATCACTATTTTTATAAGCATACTAAGCCACTTTCAATAAATGTTTATGTTTTAAATTGGTGGATTCACCCTCTCTTTCCAGCTGAGAAATTTCCACATTATGGAAGTACTCTTTCTTTTCTATTTCAAATGTGTATGTTGCATATCTAAGGGCTGAAATGTGTAGGATGTAAAAATAAATTAATATGAGGGAGGAGAGAGGTACATAAAGGAAAGTTCTGACTATTAGTTTTCTGCCCTTCTCCCCCAAACCTGAGTAGATTGACAGTGAAAAAATTGATAAAAAAGGAACAGAAGAAAAAATTTAAATATAACATACCTTTCTAGAAATGAGCTAGTGATATTTGTATAACTATCTGGGAACATGTAAATGACCCAGAGACAATTTAGAAATCTTTACCAAGGACATAAAGTCAAATACAGTCACTTTGTTTTGCCTCTTCATACTCAGCAGAGACTTTGTTAAGAGACTTTTCCGTTGCCCTTTAAACACAAAACTTGGGAAGTGACCTCAATTAAAGAGATGTAATACATTTAAAATGTTAGCTAGAGCATTCCAGAAGCTAGAAAATCATAGATGTTTTTAAATGCTGAGAATCCTTTCACGAATCCCTTGTTGTAATTTATAATTCTCTGTGGACCTATATTTGTCTTGAACTGATTGTTGAAATGGGCTTTACTAGGAATTTCTTCTCTGAAATTGCAGTGGGGCGGGGAAAGGGGATGGTTGAGCCAAAGGGGCTTCTTGGGAGGAGGGAATGATCTCTAACAAGGCTTTAAAACCTTCACTGGTTAAAGTGACGTTGATGAAAAGGATATGTATACCCATATGCAGATCTATACATCTGCATGCATACACAGATACAATGTACAACTTCAGCAGAATTATGTAATGAACATGAGTGGTGAATTATGTAGGTAGCAGAATTCAGATTTTTTTAAATCAGAATTGCACCTAAAATGGCTATTAAACAACGCTTGCCTTGGGAAGTAAATTTATAGCTACATGCCTTTCGCAGGCACGCTGGAGGGTTCTGCTCCCGGCTCTAATCTCCCCGAGATGTTTTTTGCATGTGTTGCATGACAGGAGGAAAGGGAGTGGGTTGAGCTCGCCTGTTCTCCCATTGTCAGCCAGTCTAGTGAGTGGTGGGAAAACCTGTCTGTGGGATCTTGTGTCATCTCTCGCTACATGTGTACAGGAAAAGTCCGCGCTGCTCACGCTTCCTCTCTCTCTCTCTCTCTCTCCTCTCTTGCTCCCTCTCTTTCTCTGTTTCCCTTTCATTCTGCTTCCCCGGAGCCGAATGAAGCAGGGAGCAGGATTAGAGTCTGCCACCGGCTATCAGAAGAGCCTAGATAAAAGGAACTGCTTCTTAAGAACCACTGCAGCAGCCCTTGTTAATTTTCTTTTTCTCCCCTTTGCACACAACAGTTGTGCCTCATTATCCGATGCCTGGCTCGATTTTTTTTTTTTTTGAGGGTTTGAAGTTTCTGTGCTTCAGTGACTGTTACAGAAGAAGAGGTGTTAGTGTTGCCGTGAGGTCTTGATTGTCTGCATTTATGAATGAAACTGACCTAAATCACCTGTTACCTCCAGTTTCCAGATTGTTTGAACTTCTCTGGCCGCATAATACAGGAGGGAAGATTGGAGCAGCACAGGGATCTACAGCGTCTGCAGCATGGGCTGGTTCGCTGGGATTGTCTGTCTTTTTCTGGGGAGTATTACTTGCAGCAGGAGCTAACTATCAACATGGGAAGAACAATGTGCCAAGGCTGAAATTATCCTACAAAGGTAAATCTTTATTTTTCTTTTATTTTGCCAGTTTTGCTTTGACCCTCTCCCCACCCCCGCCACCCCGCCTTTTATTTCTTGAACTCCCTCCCGTAACCAAACCATAAAACCTTTAGTTTAACCTAGGAAACCCATGTGATTGCATTTGCGTTTCTATGCTGATTTAAACACGTCTTTATAAAAGCTGCCTTCTGTTTGATATATGACAATTTAAGTGCAAACAAAGAACATTTAATCACATTTGCAGAGAGGAGCTGAGTGCATGGTAAATTCTGATCTCTCTCTCTCTCTCTCTCTCTCTATATATATATATATATATATATATATAAAATCATATATTCTGTTAATTTTTCTCACTCTACTATTAAAATTATTTTAGAACCACTACTGCAGAAATGGTCTCTTTGTGAATAAGCATACCTCACCTATAATAACTGTTATGATAAATTGTGTTTTCTTAGTTTTAGGCACTAAATGGTTAATCTTCATCATGAATATTCAGTTTGTTCAAATCTGACAATCAGATGCTTAACATAAGCAGTAGATCATGGTTTGCCAAGAGAATATAAACTGGAGAGAACAGACTAGTTTTTCCAAGTATGTTATGATTGTACAAAAGACTGTGTATTTGACTAATTGGTGTAAAGCTAAAACCTTTGAAATATGTTATTTAATTCCATATGTACTTTGGTGAAAATTAAAATGACTTTCTAGATGAACAGATAGTTGTAAGAACTTCTCAAAAAAAGTATAAATTTGAGAAAGAAAATGCCTTACCACATGGCTGCTAGTACCTTATTTGGTTATACTTTGATGTGTATGCTTGCTTCTAAATGAGAATATTTTAGTTTATTTCTTCTATGGTTGTTTAGATATATTTTTTAGGAGATTTAAATTCCAACTCAATTTATGCATATAGACAACTTTTAATAATAGAGAATATAGATGTGGGGTGTTATTAATATAGAATCATGGATTAAACGAATTTAATTCAAGTAGTTTTAGCCCCTAAGGTGCTGCTTTCTTGTGATTCTCAGATTTCTGCATCTGGGAGTGGAGCAGAGAGAAGCTTCGATTATATTTCATTTTTAACCTACAGTATGAAAGAAAATACATCTATCTGGAGGGATGTCTGTCTACTATATATCTCTCTTATGCCAGAAAGCATATTCTTTAATTTTCACATGAGGGGAAACATGTCTTTCTGAAAACCCTAGTGTTAATAGGACCATAAATAAGAAAGAGAGATGTAATTTTCACACATTGGACTGGGAAATTAAACACCTATTAATTGTGTTTATTTGGATTTAATACTAGTTAAATAAAATATTGAATTCAAAATAATTTCATTTTGATGCAATATTCTCTTGGTTACCAAGGTGAAAATGGGTTTTAGATACTAGTAGTATTTGAATAATCATATGGCATCTATGAAATATATAATCACATCTAAACTGTGTTTCTGTTTAGCAACTGTCTTTAAGTAATTTCCATAGTATATGATATGACATCTGTGTTTTCATCAATTTCTGCTTCCATATTCACTCTTTGAAAGGATGCTAGCAAAGAATTCTTATCTCGATGATCACTTTATCCAAGTTTATATTTTTCATGCTTAAGTTTCACGTGACTTTAGTTGTTAAGTACTAGAAATGGCTATATATGCTAGGATTTTTGAATGACAAGTTTGGACCCAGAAAGTACACTTTAAAATATATAGGACATAATTAAATTATAAATTATAAGATAAACTTTTGCCCCAATCTTATTTCTGACAGTAGAGTTCCCCATTTCCACCCCCACCCCCCTCCGCCCCAAGGAAAGGCAGAAAATGTAAAGATTACACAAACCATAAAGTTCTACATTTAAAATTTTAAAAGATAAAATCAAAAGATACCTCTCATATACACACATGCTTTAAATGTGTCTGATGTTTTGTTTTATATATATACATATATATACATATATATATTACACTCTATATAGTGACAAGATATGTATATTTAATGTTACATTTATAAACTTTATTTAGCAAGGCATCCATTAGAATTGCATATGTTTATTCAAATCATCCCTAACACTACATAAAAATTCTATTGATATACCTAGGGATTGGCAATTTGGTTGAGTAAACTGTGACATGAACAGCAGGAAGAATAAAAAGGAATGGCAAAAACAATTTTTCTCATGTCATTGTATTAATCTGTCATTACCTTTTTTCTCTACATGTACATTTTTTCTTTGCCAATGTTAATGACTAATAGTCAATTATCAGTACTTTGTTTTTAAACAATTATATATATAAATTATATATATACATATATATATTCCTTTCTTTTGCTTTTTTATAAATTATATATATACATATATATATTCCTTTCTTTTGCTTTTTTCTTCCTTAATTGGATGTCAAACATTGTTAAAACATTCACTGCATTGCCCTTAAAAATATTCCAGCGTGATTCATGAAGAGTTAAATCCCTGCCAACCCCTAATTTCCCATGGTCACTTGTTTCCTTAAGATCTACCATTAACTCTCTCTTTGCTCAGGTTGCCAAGACAAAGTTTTAGGCAATCACTGTGCTTATGTTCTATTTGTCATCTTGCCTGGTACAAGAGAAAAGAGAATTGATATGTTAAATGAGAAAGAAAAAGGAAGTAAAACAAGAAGTCAGTCTTTGTAGTGGATGTACCTAAATATCTAACAAGGTACCTCTTTACTTTCTAGGAAAAAGGAATTGAATACTTGCTTTCAGGACCATCTGGAGAAGTGATAATATTAGAAAAATGGGGTATGCTGGGTTTTCTGATTTAGATTCCTTGTGGGGGAAGCAAATGTGAGAACTCTGTAAATCTCAGCATTCACATACAAATTATCCTTAAGAAACACTCACAGATACTTTTTCCTTTCTTAAATATATGTTACAGAGCTAAATGTTTCTTTTTAAAATTGGTGCATTACTGTTTATTTCCCTTAGAAACTATTCAAATTTCACTTTTCTCATGAATACCAGATATCATATAATCTTCATTTGGAATATGTGGTACAAGGAAGACTTCAGAGAAACCTATGGAAATCACAAGGAAATAAATTAGGTTTGGGGTTTTAAACAGATGACAAATGTTCCATCACTCAACGTGATGAGCTTTTCCAGGACATTGTGTGCTTTGGTTTAGAAAAATCAAAGACACATGCAGGACTTAATGTAGCAGTGAGTGTGAATTCAAAGGTTAAACCAATGCCTCTACTTTTACCTGCAGTGGTAATATAGAAAATAGCATGTAAACAAATGGTAGACGTTTTTAATACTTTTTTTATACATTGTAAAGATTTTTACCCATTGTAAAGATTTTAAAAAGAAACTGTTATAAGAATGAGATTAGTTAAGCAAGAATTTTCAAACACCTCTCTAGATAGTATATTATTAAAAGTCTGATGTAAAATTAACAGTTATTTTTAGATTTTCCATAGCTCAATATATTATAGTTACTTACAACTTTGACTAATATTAAAATTATTTACTCAGATTTTAATTGCTCATTGAGAGATTTTTAGCTTTACTAAAAGAATTGCATATGTCTGTATATTCTTATGTGCATGCATATATATGAATGACATAACTATGCTAATATTTTAGAATTAATGAAAATGACTTTAGTAAAAGTCAGGAGAAATTCTTAAAGGCTATGAATAGACTGTTAAGGATTTAAAATCATACATGCATGCTAAAGCTATAAACACATGTACACATGCATAAAATGCATGTGAATGCATGAATATATGCATATTATAGTAGAAACAATGATTTGAATCTCATGAAAATATTTTGCATTTTGCCACATATTATAGAAGAAATTTTTGTCATGCTAAAACTTAGAATTTCATTGGAATATATATATAAAATTATATATATATATATACCTATATTTCCATATATTAATAATTAGTTCAGAGAGATATAAATTCTTTATAATGTCTTTTCTCCAGTTGTCTTCCACTTTTGGCAACAGACACCTGACTTAATGATCTGAACATGAAATAGCCTTTTTTAATCATAAATGTTATTAACATTTAAAAATAAGATTTGATTCTGAAATATTCTATTTAAACACACTGAAAATGAGAACATTTAATACATCTGCTCAGCATCTCTGTTTTGTTAAAAAAGATGAAAAGTAAGACAAAATGTTGAGTTGTGTATCTTGTAATGCAATGTTCATCATCACATGAGTGCTGGTGAAAGTCTCCAATTTGTGGCTTCTCTGTTTTTAAACTGCCAGTGAGATTGGTCTTTGAAATAATATTTTACACAGTGTAGAAGTTAGCAAGTAGGAAAATAACTGAGACCACAAAACCATCCTATATAAGCTTCTAACCCACCAAATTTTGATAATGACTCTCAATTACTAGCTTAAGTAAACCTGAAAGTTAGAAGATACAGCTTTCCAATTCAACATTTTTTATATTCACTCATTTTTATGAATAAATTTCAAGAAACCACTGCCATAAGTAATATGAGCTATTGGAATATTTATCAACTACACTGATGTATAGATTCTTATATAAGTAAATCCTTTTTTATAATTCTTATGGACCAAATATAATTATAGATACAGTGTGAAAACTTTAAGGCAATAGTCTGTTTCAAGAAAATTATTTAGAAATCATTGTGATTAAATTCTTTATGAGCTATAGCATATATGTATATAGCATATATCAAAAATTCAGGGCTACTTTATAAGATATTTAACACACACATTGTAAAACTTGAAGCAAAATTTAATCTAATACATGATATGATTATATATTAACACTAAACATACTCCACAATGAATACTTTATCTTTAATTTTATATATGTATATATATACATATATATAACATATAAAATGCTACTTCCTTGAGATTTTGGAAAATCTAAAAATCTAAAATTAAGAGTCATCTAAATTGAAAAAAACACTATTAATTTTTTTTCAAAAATCTGTGTCCTTGTATTAAAATAGAATTTGAATTGATTCTAATGCATATAACAACATTCAGTTACAAAGTTCAATTGTAAAATTTATTTTATTAAGATCATGTCTTAAATATATTTTTAATTTTGTTTTTAATTTTGTAGTTAAATGATATAGTAATGCAAATTTGTGGGTAGAATTAACAAAATTTATGCCAGTATCTTAATTTAGTGCATATAGTGAACGCTTATTTTTAAAAAAGAGAAGCAGGCACAAACATAAACTATAACAAGTGTGAACCTTAGGATGGGTTTTGCCCTCATTATTTCTAAGATTTAATTTAAAGGAATTATCATGATTTGCAGTTCTATGCTCCCACTAATAGGTGGCACTAGCAATTTGTGACAGCTACATTAGTTTGGAGGTGGGCATGCTGCTAGGATAAATACAGAGTAATGTGTAGAGGGTGAGCCTTGAACAATTGTCATCAGAGTCAGAAGACTAATATGCACTAAAAGGAAGCATCAGTTAAAATAGGGTTTATTAGGGATTTTGATATGTTTTTTGCATTTATTTCTTAGTAATGTGATACTAAAAAGCTAGATAGTATAGTGTACTATTAAATATGTAGATAAGTAATATAAATAATATCTTGTGTATCAACTTGATCTTATAATGTGAAACCAAACGATGAATGATACAGTGGTCCAAAACAATTAAAATGATGGGAAGTTCTATGTATATGTGTGTATATATAACTATAAATATATTATAATGTATGTAAATATATAGCGTTACATAGTTCATGGGTATATTTATATATACATATATGTAGAGATGAGTCATAGAGTATGTTTAAGAGCATGGTATCCTTCCTTGTCATCACTTACTATTGAAAAGTAGCTAATTGAAAAGAAATAATATTAGATAATCAATTTGCTATATTTTTAAAAGAGTGACATTTTAATGTGTAGGCTATCTTAAATTATATTCATTAAATATAGGGAACAATCAATAAATTCTAACACAAACAACTGTTTCCTCTTGCAATCTCCTTCTTATTCCAAGATATAAACATTAGTATAAGTTAAAAAAATATACACTATTTGCGAATAGTTACAAAGCTGGACTCTTTCAAGCCTAGGTTAAGAAAATATACAACTTATTCTTGAATTAGGAAATGAAGATAAGCAAAAAATAAAATCCCATTGATAAATATGAACAGTGATTTCTTTTTAAGCATTTTTAACAAACTGTTTACAAAAGAGAACACAAAATTTAGGGAGTCCTCTCATCTTTTGAATGAGCCATTAAACCTGCATTTTTAGGTTTTCTTGACTTAGCATGATGTGACATGGAAATCTGTGTTCACCAAGTCTTGTAGTGACTTAATTTGTTGCAGTCATCATAAACATGTCTTTAGATAAAAAATATAACATCACCCACTTGAGTCTTCTCTGGCAAACTAAATGAAGCTTAGTTCTACTAAATATGTTAAGCAACTTTAGTCTGTAAAACTACTTAAGTGGATCATCTTTGGCACGCAGGATTGTGAAGTTCTCAAAGCCAGATACATAGTTTTCATCATTATATTCATGACTAGTTAAGAGACCCTAAGTTTTGGGTGACTTTGTATTTCTTTCCATATACTTTAAAAATATAGTATATGCATATTTATGAGCACAAAATGAAGCAAAATTGTAATAAATTTATTATATGTGATTAGTATATTACAATGCCACATATAAAGTAAGCTTAGCATTAGAAGGGTAGGTAAACATCAGTTGGGGCCTTGAGTGCACAAATGGTATGAGAAAATATTTCCACAAACATTATATTCTTAGCACCAAGCTGTTTGCAGAACAATATGTTATCAAAATGTGTCTACATTTTTTTTTCATTTTGGGTCACACCACCTGGCAATGCTCAGGGGTTACTCCTGGCTCTGTGCTCAGGAATTACACCTGGCAGGCTCAGGGAACGATATGGGATGTCAGGGATCAAACCAAGTCGGCCATGTGCCAGGCAAATGCCCTACATGCTGTGCTATCGCTCAGGCCCCGTATCTACATTTTTTTTTTTGCCTACTGGAAAGAAATGGATAATATGTAACACATGCATCTTGGAGGTTGTTGAATTATTTCATTACTTTGGATAAATATCCTATGTCTCAGGACACAAAACCAGAAAAGAAAGTAAGATTATTGTCAAAGTAAATACTTGCTAACAGGATGATGTCTGATTTTATCTGATTCTTTGTGTTTAACATATCAGTTTTACCAATGTTGACAGTAATTCCACTTAAAAACTTAAGTTGACTCTGTGTTTTTGTCCATACTTTGGGGAGAAATCTGACTATGGTTTCTTACAACTAAGATTGAGTGTTTCACAGCCTCCCTTTCTTCCTTTTCCCTTGATTCTACTTAATAAGAACAGTGGTTGGTCATATCTTTTTCCTTCCTCAAATTCTACCTCTTTTTTTTTCTCTTGGTCGGATGTTCTATGGCCAGGGAGCCATCCACTTCAATTATCAGCAACTCTTCTTCAACTTAAGAAGGTGAATGTGGTAGGAAATGAAGCATAGACTTTTATTACATTGTGACTATAAAATATATGCTATTTATGATTCATTCTCATAGAATTGTATAACAGAGAAAGATAGGCTATTTTCCTTAGTTAACATGTAGTTCTTTAGCTGACATATTGAATAGAAATTAGTTTAAAATGCTGTATGTTAAATTTTTATAAAATATGTTAAACTCATAGTAAAGTTTTGCCAACAATTTGAATAGAGATTTTTAACAATTAGCTACCAAGATTAATAATATTTACAAATCATAACATTATTTAAAAAAATTAAGACTTAGTCCAAACACTAAAGGAAGGTCAAATTGAAGTTGTCCATACCGGATGCTAAATCTATACTATAAAAGTATTTTTTGAGTTCAAATCTGTCTCAGAAATTTTATGTTTAATCCAAATGTAGAGTTTCAAGAGAATATTTTTTTCTCTGTGGTCATCATTCTTTAAGAGTAAGTTTTAATTAAACTGTTTTCATCAATTATTATTTGCATAAATCAATTATTTTTCATAAATCAATTATGATTAATAGGGCTTTTTTGACTTATTTTAAAAAATTGTTTTGATTTTTTGGACCACACTCAGCTGAGCTCAGCCATTACTTGTGGCTCTGCATTCAGGAATCATTCTTGGTGGGACACATTGGACCATATATGGTGCTGGAAATTGAACCCATGCTGAACTCATGAAGGCAAATGTCCTAAATACTATATAATTTCTCTGTACTCTTTTTTAATACTTTAATTTTTATTTTGTTTTGGGGCCACACCTGCTACTACTCAGGTTATCTCAAGCTCGTGGTATCTCTGAGGTGAGTTTATTTGGTGCCTGGACTAAAACAAAGTTGGTTCATGCAAAGCAAGAATTTTATTCCCTGTACTATTCCTATGACTCCAGTAAATATTTCTTACTTGTATTCTATCTGCTTGTATTCTATCTGTAAGACACTATTAAGTAATACACACTATTTGTATAATGTAAGTGACAAATCTTTTGCAAGTCAGTAGATTCAAGGATGATTAAAGAGAACCTAGTAGGACTTTGGAGGAAGGCAGTTCTACTTCTACCTAAAAACATTAATCATCATTTAGGTTCTCTTACTCCTCCTTGAAAATTTATATGTAAAATACATGGTCCAGGCTTCAATCTAAACAAAAGAAATGATAAAAAAGAAGTTGAGTTGAAATATCCAGAGAAGAAAGTACTGTGAGTGTAGTTCTTGGAAAGTAGAAAATATCATCTATAATGCTTTTTCTAGTTATTCTCTATGTTCTGATTTACTTATTATTTATTTAATAAATCCACCAAATTGTCAGAAGAATAATAACTAATTTATAAATGATGCTTATACTTTAAGACATGAATATTTGTGTTTTTTGTTGAATGAGGAACAGATATTGAAAATATCCATTAAAAAAGAAATTCTGCCTTAGCTGTGTTTACACATTTTGCACAATCAAAATTTAAAGTTATATGTTATGTGTATTTAAGTAAATATGGTTCTTTACTGCCATTCAAGATATTTCTGTAAATCACTTATCAAAAACTTGTTTCAGAACAAACAGGCTGGAACATGTAATAACATGTTCATGTTATTACATGTTATTACATCGTAATAACATGATCATGTAATAACATGATCAAAGTTATAGGTTCATATTATTTTGTAGTTTTGACCATAACAATGTATTTCCTTGTATTTTCAGAAGTATCTGTACTTATATTGGTGAAGAATTATACATCAGTGTGTTTAAATGTAGTTCATATAAACATGTATGCATTTTCATAGCAAAATAAATTTTAAATTATTGCCTTTAATTGGGAATTATGGAAAATTAAATATCAATCAGTAGAGCACTGGATTAAGGAAAGGCTCTGTTTAAGATATGGTCATAAGTGATTCAGGATTGGTGATGATCACATTTGCTTTGCTTTCTTGGTTGATTTTCACAGAGCTACCCACTGGACAATGTTCATATCTTGCTGAGTTCTCTGATCTTAGGCATTGCTTCTAAGCCAGCTGGTTGTGTCTTTCACCAGGCCTTGCACTGAGCCTTCTTAACATTTTTTTAGGCACACAACAATGTACCTAAGAAAATTATCTTAGCTACTCTCAACTCTTTCTACTTCCATAATTCAGGATGTGAACAAGACTCAAATCTCCAAATATGATAGCATTTTATCTTCCAGATTTGAAATTTGTACTCATTTATTTGTGTTGTGTGCTTTGAATTGATTCTGGCACTGTCCCACCTATTTTCTCTAAAGTACAAAGCCTTCATTCCGTATCTCTGGTCTGTCCAAATAAATCTCATTTAAGGCTATCTCTTTGCAAGCAGAATCACATTAATCCTTCCCTGGGGTATGACAAAGTTTCTAGACCTGAAAAATTAAAAGCCTTTTTATTTTTCTCTTGGGAAGAGGTTAGTTATCTTTCATGTTCAGCAGATTGGGGAGCACACAAAATGACTGTGTAATCTTGCCACTCACTTTTGCATTAACTTGGCCCCCTATTCACACATGCATCTAAATGATCAAACTTGTTTCTATTCTTTATCCCAGTTTCAATGAGTTATGTCATTTTTCCCACTGTTGTTTCAAGTCAATATCATCTTTGCCTCTTCCTTCTCTTGTCTTATCCTATATATAATACATGCAATGTTCTGAAAATTCTACTTTATGTTTCTGTCTCTCGAGTCTCTTTTTATTTTCTCTGCCAAATCCTCCTTTCTTTGCCATAGTGGCAATAGTCACTAGTACTTTTCATCTCTTCTATCATTTCTGACAACAAATATTTGAGAAATTTAAATTTAATTATGCTTCTTCGTTATTTAAATTCTGACTGATTAAAGCAAAAACTTCTGACTTCCTATCTGAACAATTAACCTCAAGGAATCTAGGATATAGAGAGAAGTATTCAGAGGGCCTGCACTTTTTCATAAGGAGGCAATTAGGTATAATGATAATAGAAATGAGTGAGAAGGCTAAAGATGACATTAACTGAATATATAGACAAACTGGGCTCATTAAATGTCTATAGGAAGAATTTAATAATTTAAGAACAGTAAGAACTAAAATTTCTGTATTAAGGAAAATAATAATAGTAACTGAATAACAAATTTTCTTTTTTTTTTTTTTTTTTTGCTTTTTGGGTCACACCCGGCAATGCTCAGGGGTTACTCCTGGCTCTGCACTCAGGAATTACTCCTGGCTGTGCTCGGGGACCATATGGGATGCCGGGAATCGAACCCTGGCCAGCATGGGCGGCCGCGTGCAAGGCAAACGCCCTGCCCGCTGGGCTATCGCCCGGCCCCCTGAATAACAAATTTCGACCTCAGCCTGTACTCTGACATAACACTTCTGACCCTGCATTACTGGATACACATCTTTCCCTACTCATTTCTTTAATCGAATGCTAACTTGTAAATAAATGTTTACAGAGTCTGCTTTCTCCTTTGCAAAGCTTTTTATAAACGCAAGCAGATTGGACAATTATATGTGGGAATGGGAAGTCATGGATTGTAAGTGTTTTAATACCACACCAATAATTTTATCTTATATTCTCAATTATCTTGTACATAAAAGGTCATCCTTACATAATTCTTGATAGGGCCAGAGGGTAGTACAGTGGGTAGGATACTCTATATGGTCTCCTGACCTTACCAGGAGTGACCTCAGAACACAGATTGGATTAAGCCCTAAGCACAGCCAAGAGTGGCCCAAAACTAGACAAACAAACAAACAAAATTTATTAAATGGGTGAAGAGATTGGAGGAAGAATTGAGAAGTGGCAGATAAAATCCACTCCAGTGGGTAGGACTAAGGGAAAGAAATGAGACCGCGTCTGTAATGAATATGAGAACAAAACATGGCTCTGTGTTTTTAAGCCTTAAAAATGAAGTTGTTTTGTTTATAGAAAAACTTAATTTCTATAAACTTATTTTATTTATAGAAAAAAAGAATCTAAGGTTGCACAAGAAAACTGGTAGAAAATTTTGAAATAGTACATAGGGTTCAAACATTACATTTTAACTATATATGAATAAACTTTTATTAAGTTTATATATGAGTGTTAGATATAGAGCTATGCTTTAGTATTCATAAACCTATGTTTTATTCTTCAATACTGAGTTATTGGGTATCATCTCTGCTAAAATAAAATTCTAAAGTAAGTGGTGTTATTTCAGTTGGGTCTTGTTTAATACCTTTCATTTCCTAGGCTATGATGACATCCTATGTGGGCAAGTACATTTTCCCTAATTATATTTACAAATGTGTCCAGAAAAGAATGCAAATAATGCTTAAGAAAATTGCAAAAGTTTTGTTTTTATAGAACTTAAAAGTCTCAGCAATTGAACTTCAATCAGTGTATTCTATATTACATATAAATCCCATAAAATTTTCTTAGGTTTATGGCAGAGTATACATTTAAACCTCTAAGGAAAAAATGTGTACACATTTTATTCTGGTATGGTGTCACTATTTGGGCAAAACTAACCATTAAAAGTAACTTCTCTTCACCTCATTTTTCAGGGCTTCATTATTTTTTGATGGATATTTTCCAATGCTTTTGTTGGGGTACAGATTACTCCTCTGTACTTACAGTTAGATAAAACTGGAAACTGCTCTCAAACAGCCCAATAACTACTCCTAATATTCTATTTGTAGTTTGTTTTTTTAAACACTTTTACTCTGACCAGTTACCGGTATTTGGCATATCAAATACAACACGGGTAGCTTGCCAGACTCTGCTGTGCAGGTGGGATACTCTTGTAGTCACCTCTAATCTCAATCATTTCTGGATTGGCATACCTGGGCTGGGCTTGAAAAAGATGGCTGAAGGGTGGGTCTGTGATGAGCCAAACTGTGATCAGGTCTTCTGCTGGGTGGAGCTCTGACTAGTGGGAAGTCCGGATGTGGAAAATGGTGGCCTTCATAGAGTGGGGGGTCCTCTAGCTTCTTTCAAGGATCTGCTGGGGTGGCGGACCAGGGTTAGAAACCGCCTTCCCTCCCGAGCACCTTGTGATCAGCTGGGCACAGGGAGAGTGGGCAGCAGCTCTGCCCACTCGAGCAAATTGATGATCAATGGGAAGACAATTGAAACAAGTGAAGTGTACTCTGACTTTGAGATATGGAGTTTTTTTTCCAGTATATTTTTGTATGTTTAATAGAGTCGTTACTTTATTTTGTTTCACAAGTTTCCTTTTCAGAATAGAATACAGGTTCCTTTCCACTATATAACAGATCAGACATCCCCTTTGTATTATTTAAGCTTCTAATCCATTTTCCTGAGAAAGATAGCCTATCAACAAAATGACACCAAGTGTCTAAAGGAAAAAAATCTTCATGGCACACATGAAGTCACTTAGCAAGAGAGAATCAATGTCTGTTTTGTCCACTCTTGTTTTATGAGAAACAAGATTAATACTTATCTGATTGGCTTAGCTCTTATAGCTGTTAAAGTGAAGAACTACTCTATCACAGCTATTCTGTCCAAAACTATGTAAACATCAGCACTTTTATTTTGAAAGGCTCAGTTTAGTTTATTTTAAGCAGATTCCATACTAGGAAGCAAAATTAGTGATGTTAAAGTAACTTGTTTCTTTGTGTGAATATTAGACTATAATTGAACTATACTACATATAACACACAATGGGTCACGTTTGTTCAAATAGCTGCTTACGTTTCTTTAATAAATCTTACAAAGTCTTATATAATTTAGTTTTCTTTATGGATCGAGGTA
This sequence comes from Cryptotis parvus, assembly GCA_021461705.1. Taxonomy (NCBI): domain Eukaryota; kingdom Metazoa; phylum Chordata; class Mammalia; order Eulipotyphla; family Soricidae; genus Cryptotis; species Cryptotis parvus. The sequence goes on along the minus strand of JAJIBD010004765.1, from coordinate 39,100 downwards.
AGAATGGAATGTCTCTATTATGCCCCATCTATATGACCGAATTTGCCATTTTTTCTACTTTTAAACAAATGAAATATCACATTCTGAGGATGTATACAGAAATATACATACAAATAAAAATGCTATGGTTATAAGATGGTTCAGACCACCAGGGAGTTTGTTAATGCACTAATAGTTATTATTTAGTATTGCTGAATGGCAAGTCACATTGTATTTACAGAAGTCAATTACCTGTTAATTGAAAATCAATGGTCTTTTCAAATTGGTTTCAAGGACAAATGTTTCTCCTAACAAAAGATATATTAGCATAACAAAAAGTCACTGAATGGAGCAGTATTTTCTAGGTGTTAGGACTTTGTCATGTAATTCACTTTTCTAATATCAGGTTGCTAATTCTAATGAACAAAGTTTATATATTTCATGATGACCATAATGGGAGTGGTAACAGTACTTAAGTGTGATGCAAATTGGTGCTTAGGGCATAGAACATATTCACTACTTATTAATTTCTTCATAGAATAGATTGTAGTGACAGCGTTTTGCTCATTCAGAGTGGTTATGTACACATGTGTTCTCTAGCTATTATTTATTTTATGAATTACTAATAAGAAAATAATACAGGAAAACACAATTTTTATATTTGTACTTTAGTTCTCTCAGACATGAGGCATGATCATATGAACTTTTTTTTTTTTTTTTGCTTTTTGGGTCATACCTGGCAATGCTCAGGGGTTACTCCTGGCTCTGCACTCAGAAATTACTCCTGGCAGTGCTCAGGGAACCATATGGGATGCTGGGGTTTGAACCCGGTCGACTGCGTGCAAGGCAAATGCCCTATCCACTGGACTATCACTCTGGCCCCTCATATGAAAGTTTTAAAGGTTTCAAAACATGAAGTTTGTCAACATCATGTGTAAATGACCATATGAAGACAAATTTTTATGTCAATGAGCATATAAAACAACATAAAAACACAAGTGTGAGAAGGTCATGTTGCAAATGAACAACTGAGTAATAAAATAGTTGTGTCTAATCTTAGATTTTGCAAACCCATGTAGGTGAAGTTTTATATTTTGATGTATATTCACTTCTTAACTCAGTTTTATCTGTAATCTCAGTGGAAACTTTATGTATGAGCATTTACATAAAGTTAATTATGCGAATAAACAGACATGATTTTTAGGTCTTCTAGTTGTGAGTGGTTACTGAACAGACTCAGCAAGGAAGCACCTGTTTTTAAGGTAAAGGATTGCTGGCATTACACACACTGTACGTTCCAATTTGTGTTTCTAACATGACCCAAAGTCAGCCACTTAATATTCAGTAAAAATAGCCAGGAAATGACTAGTTTTATTTGCTCCCATCCTTGCAGTATATCCTCTCAAATGGTGTAATGGTTACCATGAAAATTATTTTGTTATGTCTTGGTCCATGAAGACACAACATCCTTCGTGACAACTTAAAGAGTCTTGAATTCACAGAGGAATTTACACAATATTCCTATTTAATATGCCCCTGAGTCTGAATCAAAGACTGTAGATATAAAGTCTGAGTCTTTCAGACGATTCTATGAACCACCTGTGATTACAAATAACCCACTTGCAGGAAAGAGGATATTCAGTCACTCAAGAAAATAAACTTGCAACCTGAAGCTGGTAAATAGAATGAGGAACATGTTGAGAGCAACTTAAAGGGGCTTTTGTCTAACAGAAGACACTTGGAAGCCAGACGGGAGAAATCTAGACATCATTAGAATGGGAGGTGACACTAACCACAGTCGGCTTTTAAAGGATTTTTCTGGAAGGCAGAATTCCTTTGGAAAACAATTTATGTACCAGCATTAATAAATTTCTGAGGTACTCTATACAAAGTTGAATTTTGGTTCATTGTGGCCTTAGCCATATTATAATTCTCATAAACTATTTTACCCTATGCCAAACATGTGGAAACAATCAGTATATGTAAATGATATGTGAAGGTGAGGTACAGTTTTAGCTTTAAAACTCAAGACTGTCTGTGGTTATAAATTATAACCACATCACAGAGTGCAACTTTTCTTATAATAGTAACTTAAATATAAAAATAATCACCAATGAATTCTTAAAACTGCTAGTGTTTTCTGAGTAAAGCACAATAAATATGAAATATAGTCCTAGTATAAGCCATTACTTTATTTTAGGACATAGTGTTCAAAGGCAAATATTTTTACTTTATTTGTTAAAATTTAAGTAGCAGTAGTTAGATATATTGCATCAGTCTTTTTTCTGAAAACTTTGCCAAGGGTTACCTTTCAGACTGACCTCAGTTATCTTTTATTAAAATGAACAACCCCTCAATTTCCTTAATAACATGGCATCAATTTGTTTTTGCCTGCAATATATTCTCTACATATATGTGTGTCTGTGTATGTATGTGCTTTACGGCATTTCATAAAAGTTAAACATAGAAACCTGAATCAACTCTCCTTATAAAGGAAATAGATATAATAAAAAAGAATGTTTTTTCTTTCTTTGAGTTCAAAATAATAAAACTTTTAGGGGCCGGAGCGATAGCCCAGTGGGTAGGGCGTTTGCCTTGCAGCCGCCGGCCTGTGCCGGCCTGGGTTCGATCCCTGGGATCCCATATGGTCCCCCGAGCACCGCCAGGAGTAATTCCTGAGTACAGAGCCAGGAGTAACCCCTGAGCATTGCCGGTTGTGACCCAAAAAGCAAAAAAAAATAAAATAAAATAAAATAAAACATTTTTCCATCTGCTCTGTATAAAGGCAGATATTAAAATAATGTGAATACAAAATTATGTACATACATACATACAAATTGGAGGAGAATAATTAAAAATAATCAACTGAAATCAAGTTAAATGTTTAAGTATTATTTTAATATATTCAATAGGAAAATGAGTATACATATAAAATTGAGTTTTTATAATAAAATATTACTAATCTGATAATCTACCAAAAGAAAATAAATCAAGCATTTCACTAAATTTACCAATATTTAAAATAAATAAGTGTTTTCCAAAACTTTCTTCCAATATCATCCTTCATTCAATAGGTGTGCTCTGGATCACACCAGGAGAAAATGTAACAGAGATCAAATACACATCATATTTGTACAGAAAACCTTACCTACAATGATCAGTGCAGACTTGTTGAGGTTTAGAATGTCACTGGGCTATTTTTTTGAAACAGAATGTCCTTAAACTGAATTAGTTGTGTGGTTGATTACACAGTGACTATTGCAAACTGAAAATATTTCAGTCCAGAATAAGAAAGACGTGAGTATGGAGACTGACGAGGAATGGTTAAATAGTAAAGTACTTACTTAGCATACTAGATATAAAAACTCGTAGGTGAGAGACAAACCATTTAAATAAGATGCAAGTGTTAGTGTGTGGGCGTATGGTTCAATATAGGGCACCATTTTAATTCTGATTAATTAGGAGCATATTTCTATATCACTATATTCTGGTTTTCTAAAATTTATTCTCCTTGAGACTAGTGAGATAGTAGAGTTTTTACAGCACTTGCCTTGCATGCAGCCAACTCAGATTCCATAATCAGTATCCCTATGATCTCCCTGAGCTATGCTAGAAGGGATTACTTGTGCCTGAACACAAATTCAGGAGGAATTATTATTCAAAATAAATAAAATTATTTTATTTTAGGTTTGGATATGGCCCCAAACCTAAAATAAATTAAAATAATATTCTTTTCATTCATATGAAAAGTTTTTTAAATACTTAAATTAATTTCAAATAGACAAAAGCTTATTTTGACTATAGAACACTGTAGTATCTGGCGCATCATTTAAATAAAATAATATATCAGGAAGCCTTAAGGTAAGAATTGTTCCTTACTATGCCAAGTGTATTAATAAACATGGGCAAAATACAATTTACAGGGTGTTACAATTGTTTAATCTATGAGGATGGAGAAAGTATACAAGAAAATGCTAAGGGAGGGCCCGGAACCATAGTCCAGCAGGTAGGGCATTTGCCTTGCACACAACTGACCTGGTTCGATCCTCAGCATCACATATGGTCCCTGAGCACAGCCAGAAGTAATTCCTGATAGAAGAGCCAGTAGTATTCCCTGAGCATTACCGGGTGTGACACCCCCCACAAAAAAAAAAAAGCTAAGGGAGCATCTTTCTGGATGAAGCATGTAAAAGGCTGTATATTGTATGGAATGTATGGAAAAGAGGGACAGATGGACCCTGGAAGTTCATTCTGAAAAGCTGAGCACATCAACAATAGTAACCTTAAAGTCCTCCATTATTTCTCTAATAGGCACTAATATTTCATATAATTAGGTATGCTGCAAGTTTTAGGATATACATAGATGAATATGACATTCAGTCTACATTCACAAGCTCATATTTGTTAGGTAAGTATGTCAAAATACACATTATGAGGCAAATATCTAAAGAGTAATATATATAAATACAAGTTGTGAAAATACAGAAAATTAAGTTATTACATAAAGGTAATGGATTAGGAAAAATTGGAGGTGAATAAAATTGTTGGGTTCTCTTGTAGAAGAAAGGAAGAATGATCATTCCAGTTTATAGAGGTTAACAAATAACAAACAAGAGAAAAATGTAACAAGGGCATGGAATGATATGTTAAGTACTTTAGTTTGTCTAAACATGTTCAAGAAAACCCTACAGATAAGTTCAGATAATAACTGAAAGTCTTTAGCACACAAAGCATGCCTCAAAGGAATTATTCAGTAATATCTCCTTTTGTATTAAGCTTTCTATCAAAGCTATCAAATAAATAAGAAAATCCATATCATTAATAATGTTTATTGACATTTTTCATGAAAGATTCATGCTATTAAGACCAGAAGCATAGTCTAATTAAAATATAGAGGATAGTAGTGAAAATATGTTTTCAGTGATTACAGAGATTTGAGTTCTGTGTTCTGATCTCAAGCTTATTCTTTGGTGATCTTGGGCAACAGACCATTTTAAAACTCACTGTTTATTATTAAAATGGCTGCAGAAATGATCTGTACTTGGGACTCAAAAGGTTATACCTGATGCCTAGAATGCAGAGATCCTGAGTTTCATCCCAGCTCTCAATGGCCTCTGAACTCCTGTTGTAGCAGGGGGCTGTTGACTGAGTATTGCCAGTAGTCCCTGGGATGCTTGCTCACTACTTGGAAGCCTGCCATTAATAGATCAACTCTTGTTCTCATTGCATGGATCATAGCTTCTTAAACTTTAGGTTGAGCCTCCTTTTATAGGTTTGCATAACTGAATGAACAAGTCATAAAAAGTTGGCAAAAGTAAATGATTTCTGAAGATACAACCACCAAATGTTAATTCAAAATCAACTGCGTAATGAATTCTAGACATTTCTCACAGCACTCACCCATGTTGCATTTCTCAGACAATTGACTGTGAGTGGAAAAATGTTAGTGGAAAAGTCTCACATTGTGAGTGGAAAAATTTTAGTGGAAAAGTCTCGTATTGTGAGTGGAAAAATTTAGGAACTTCTGGTATAGATTACAGTTTATAATCTACAAACAAAACCTTTTAAAGATTTTGCTCTGAATAATACACATGGAACACAATAGAAAGGTGGTTGGTAACCTGAGTGCCAAGTAAGAATTAGAAGTAAGTATTAGACATTAATAGACAATACAGAATGGTTCACAATATGTGGTCAGGTTTAGCAATAAAAGTACAGATAGATAATAAGCTTAATGGGAAAGGAAAAGAGTTGGTTTTCACAAAGCAATGAGATAAGGGCTGAAAAGTGAAGGAAGGGTATAAATAAGATAAGTCAAGAGTGCAGATAATGGTGTGACCATTAGGTAAATACATTGTCTATATTGGGATGGTGGGAACAATTTGCCTGATTTTTCTCCATGTATTAATCATTGGAGTTGTATAATTTATTCCAAGTGTCAATGTGGCTATACTTAGAGATAGGAATGACAGTTATTGTGTTTAACTTTCTCATTGTCTTTTTTGATAAAGACTGATTATAGTTAAGTCTAGCTGAATTTTATACCAAGAGATGAAAAAGATGATTAGATAGTCTAATAGTAACAATTAGCAATATAAACTTTTATATAGAATGATATATTTAGAAAACCACAACTAAATCAAATCAGAGAATCCAATTTAATCCAGGAGAAGAAATAGAAGCTATGGCATTGAATAGGTGGAAAAAAATCTCACTTGAAATTATATTAATTTTTTTTCTTATAATTTGCTCATAAAAGAGAAAAAAATGGCTCTGATTTATAAAGTTTTGTACAATTTATTATACATTTAATATTTATTGAATATTATACAACGTATAATATTTATTATACATAGCTTTATAAAGCTTATTACAGTATGAATAATTTTAAAAGTTCTTTATAAATGTGAAGAATACATATGTGTAGCATGAAGCATGCACAAGATTAAGATATTAGCAAATGGTAGCATGTTGCCAAAAATCTCATTTAATATTTTATTGAACATGGGACTAGCAAAAGGTGGTTCTTTCAGCTCAGATCATTGCTTGTTTGGGGTCACAGAAAGCAATGGTCAGTGTATACTCAGGGCTCTGAACTCATAAATTATCCCTGGCAGTGCTCTGGGGGAACCGTATGGGATTCAGGGATTAAACCTGAGTCAGCCATCTATAAGGCAAGCATCTTACTTGCTGTACTGTTGCTCCAGCTCCATTAGTAACATATTCATGAATGAGTTATAACATACTTGATAAAAACGAACAGATTATAACTAAATGCGTGAAGTTATGTATATGCATATAAAACAAAGCAAAGATAACATATATATGCATGCACATATATATGTGTACATATACATATATATGCATGTAAATAATTCACACTACTCTATGCCTTCTAAGCAGAAAACCTAGTACTGTGTTTAGAGCTCTTTTACTACAGCAACTTTGGTTCAAAACCTGGCACTATAGTGATGGTCATCAGTAGTGACGCAACAGCCTAGAGAGAGAAGTAAGTTATGATTCACTAGATATGATTCCATAAACAAGCCAAAAAAACACCATATGCCCTTCGGTTTTCTAAGTAGTTCTTTATGTTCTGATATTTCTGAGATCATAATTCTGGACTTTATTCCCACTAAATCTATTTGTACGAAAATGATCTTTATTTGAGTGTACACATCTCATAGTAACGTTTTTACTATTGTTCTGTTTTATAAGGAAATGTTCTTAGATGTGAGAGAGGAGATAAAAGAGGAGTTGCATGTTTAAGAGATAATCTAAGGCTTCTCCAGAGTGGAAAAAACAGGCAGCAAAGATACTAGAAAGATACATGTTCGAGGGAGAATAAGAGTGTAAAGAACAAAACATTTTTTAGTTTTTAACAAGGATTTTCTTCACTTTTTCCTTGGTAATCCCAAGAATAAAGGATTGTTTCAAAACTCTCCCCCAAAAAAATTAAGCATCAATGAAAAGTCTTAATTTTGAAAGTTAAGATTATTCATTATTAATTACATGCAAAAAAAAAACTTAGATGGTGCAATTTTTTTTCTGATTTCCAGAATCAGTTATCTATACAACTGAAATTGAATGTTCCACTTTTTAACTTAAAGCGTGTCTACTGGGAAATGTGACTCCCAAATGAATTACCTGAATTATTTACTAAAGTAAATAAAATCATTGCTTTCAGTCCAAAAAGTGACATCAAAATGTAAGTAAATGTGAGGGAAGATGGAATACTAGTAGTTGTTCTCTTTCAGACCTGAATATGATGTTAAATGCTTAAAGTAAACCTTAAATATTTCTTAAGCATTATACTGAAGACTTTAGCTGTTGTGCATAGGAAGCACAAACTGTTCACTTGGTCTGAAAATGATATTTTTTTCACTATTATCTTTGGGAAAAAGTATTTCTTTTTAAGCTACTGTTTCAAATACTTATGGGCATTTTCTGGCACACTAATTGCTTACTATGCTATCTTTCATGAATAAATTAGCTCATACACTAGGAGATAAATGTATATATATATATTTATATTATTTTGATAGGTATAAACTATCAAACTTATAGTATGTTTCTCATTAAATACAGGAAGAAAGAACCATTTGTGGTGAAATCCCAATAGAAAACATATTTACACTCCTCTGATCTCTATTCAAGTCTGGATAATAATTTTTTGACTTGGCTCTTGCTTTTTAAAACTTCTGACTATTCACACTAATTGAGACTTGAATGTAAATTGCTCCAGCAATTTACAACATACCACAGAATAACCTTTTAATGTGCATTTTGTACCAAGATTTGTATCTACTGAAATATAAGAACTGTATTCTAAATAATTTATAAATTCAAGGAAATAGAATATTGTATGAATTTAAAAGTGAAGCAGCAAAGTAAAATGAATTGTTCTTAGGGGAAATATTGAGAATTTTTATTCAAAATTGCATACCTATGCTGTTGCAAATTTACCATTTCCCATGTCAAATAAAGTGATAGGAGTGCTGCGAAAATTTAATGCTTGTTAGTGTTGGTGAATCACTGTGATCATAAATATAAAGTGCAATAAAACTTCAGAGCATTCTTCTGAGGGCCAGGCAAGGTTCACAGAGTCTACTCCTTTACTTACTTCCAGACATTTAGGATTCACATATCAAGCTTTTAATAGGATTTCTATCTACCTGGTGAAATGCTTATCAAACTTTTTATTCAAAACAGTGGATATAATTATTGAGGGGGTTAAAGTATAAAAATGGGCATATGTTTCTAAGAAAAACATTTGTGAACTATCCTGTAGATAAGCAAGACTGTTTATCTATATAGTGCATGCCTGTCAGCTTTCCAGAAGACACTGAAAGAAGGGAATGGAATTCAGTCCCCGGGAAATTCATTTTCAACCCTAAATCCTAAATAATACAGATTGCTAGTTATTAATACCGATGGCCCAGTGCTTCCAAGTGGTGACTCTACTGCCTCAAAATGAAGAGAAAGCAGTTCCCGGGAACACTCATGGGCACAGGTAACAGTACAGAGTTGTCTTGAGATTAACTTTCCCAAGTCTTGTGCTAAGATTATTTGGTTTCACAATTTTGGTGTGCACTGATGTCTGACATAAAGTTTGTACTAAAATAAACGTTTAAAGTTACTTCAAAAAACAACTTCAGAGCTAAAAATCACCCTGGGTAGAGTGCTTGCCTTGCATGCAGCTGACCCAGTTTCACCCCAGGCACCACATATAGTCGGTCCCCTAAACACCACCAGGAATGATACCTGAGCACAGATTCAGGGCTTACTCTAGCTTTGCTCAAGTTTCCCATCCCCACAACACTTCCCAATCAAAACAAAACCCCAGGTCATGGTGATAACTCAAAGGACTGGACCTCATACTTTGCATGTGTGAGTTCACATTCCCACATGTGTTTTTTTTTTGTTTTAGCTTATAGGGCCACACCCAGTGGTGCTCTCATGTTTCATGAGTAGTGGTTGTTTAAAAGATGTTATGACAAATACGTAGCAAAAGATTCTAGACAGAAACTCAGGGTGTAGAAAACAACAAAGTATAAAGTATTAAACAATGCTTTGATTTCAAATAAATAATATTTTTAACTCACTACTCTTTGTCCCTGAAAAATAACCATGAAAGATAGGAGTAGGATGTCCTTTATCTTGTGAAAATAAAACAGGGAATTCATAATTCAATTTGCAAAGTAATATTTTCCCAATTACTCCAAGTGAAGAGTTTTAAAATGTCTATAATAGGTTAAGAGATGTTGGGGCTAGAAAAATGTTATAGGGGTTAAGTACCTTGCTGACTGTACTTTCTCTACAGCACCAACTCATAAAATATGAGCAATTCTAAGTTACTGCTTAAAGTGTAGGTTAGAGATTTGAAAGGGATAGTGAAGTCTTGCTTTTAACTAGCTTATTTTCTGTGCCACAAATCACTTAAGTTAATGCTATTATTTCTTTTTTTAACTCAGTTTTGATACAGCCTGATAGAATTTATACCACTATCCTCACATTACAGAAAATTTAAATAATGAAATTAATGTTACTATTTAAATAAATAGGGTATTTGATAAAAAATATTTAAGACATTTTTGTATCTAAATGATTCTCATGGAACAATTTTTAAGGATTGAAATAGTGTTTACATAGAAAATAGAATAACTAATGGTATATAGATATTAACATGAATTATCATGATATATTATACTAAAATAATTTTAAAACAGAAATTTGAAAGAATGAAAATTTGTACTGATTTTGTGTATTAGTAGATAGAACACTTTCAATCTTTGTCAGGACAAAGTAATAATTACATCACTTGTATCATTTGTATATATTCACATAAAATTTACGTTTAAAAACATTATATTATTAATCCCTCAGAACTGGCACCCATATTTTTTAAAGTAAATTTAAATCTCTTTTCATTTTTATTAAGAATATATAAGGAAATAAAATTCATCTGTTTTATTAAGTTTCCTTCAGAAAGCAGTCATTCATGTGAAGTCTTATTTTAATTCTGGAATGTAACAACTTGAAGCTAAAACTCTAGATTTATTTTTTGTTGAAAAAAAATGTCTGTTCCTTTGGAAATAAGCACTGTTGCTTTTGTACTCTAATTGTAATAACTATTCAGTAGATTGGAATACTATTCTTTATAATTCAGTGTGATAGTGTATTCCATCACCCGGCAGCTCAATTTCATTCTTTCACCATCTGTTCTTTCTTTCTTTCCTCTCTGCCAAAAATCGATGGAACTGAATGAACAAAATTGAGCTGCTCTGTAACCCAACCATATTGGGATTATTTTGTTCACAATACATTGACCTATTTCTTACACTGGTCCAGTTTAATTAAATAATTCCTCTGTTTATAAAAATGCACATTTACTAAACTGTAAACATTCAATGAGTGTTATAAAAGCAGACAAATTGTTATTGTTTCAACAGTTAAGATTTTAAGATGGCAACACTTGGCAAACATAAAGTCACACACTGTCTGTTTCCAGTTTGAAGATTTCTTTATGCAACAAGAGCTTTTCATAAGAATCAATTGTATACTTCTAAGGAGATTTAATATCAATGTTAGGAAATATAAAAGTATTACCAGGTACACACAAATACAAACACACACACACATAAAGAAAAGTCTATTGCAATAATCATTAAGTCCTAGAATAGTTTAGTTTTTCTGTACCATTTCCAAACTTTATATAAAAATTTTGTACATACATATCAAATTCATCACATATGATTGCCACAAATATAAAAACAGAATATAACAAAAACCATGTGTAGTGGCATTTTCTCATAAATCAAAATTGTCACCACGTTGCTTCTGTACAGCATTATTAGCATAAAAACAATAAAGCTAAAACACATATATTTGTTTAAAAATTGACTGCTATGTTGAGCACCTTTAAGAAACAAGAAGTTATATTGCATAGAGACTAATTTTCTGCATTTATATATTAGAGAAAAATATTTTTTGCCTTCTAAGTGAAGCATTTTTATAAATTAACACTGAGTAAGTAGCATAAAAAATCTTTTATCATCACAAGGTGATGAATTATGTTACTGAAAGTACCAAGATGTATTCACCTTTCATAATTTATGTCAGGGAAATGCTAACAAAGCTGTTTCACCTGAGGTCCCACTCATCTCTTCAACCTGAAAACTGAAATTGCAGTTTGCTTGATGACACATATTTCTCATCTTTTTTTTCACTTTCATTTTTTAAAGCAGTTTTATTTCCTTGCTGGAACTAGTATAAAAATTTTAGTTTAGAATAAAGGTAAATTAGAAGAAAAATAGTTTTAGGACCTAAAAGCTGCTAACCATGAAACCATTTAATTAAAGGAGCAATATCCTCTCTAATGAAAATTTTGAACAATACATGTATAATGATGACCCAGTTATTGTATAATATAGCATTTTAATACTAATTTATTCTGTACTATGTATATTAAATAATAATGTGCTTTGTGATGAGTTATTTTATTGCCCTATTATTATTCTTTTCATAATTTTGAACTGTTACTGTTTGCTATGATCTAATTACAAAAGGATAGTAGTTTAGTAAATTAAGCAAAGAAGAAAAATTGGGAAAATTCAAATTAATTAATGTTTGAATCTTGATTTCAATTTTAAAGAATAGAAATCTCGGTTGGCATGCACTAAATTTTTTGTAATAACTTGAAAAATCTACCACTTATATTCTGCTCAAAAAATAGGGTAATATATGTGTCATAATAAGCAATATAAAGTCAATCAGTCAGTGCCTGTGAAAAGAGCAGGTTCAGGGGGTGGGTAGGAAACTAGGGACTTTGGTGGTAGTAAGGGCACATTGGTGGTGGGACTGGTGTTAGAATATTGAGTATCTGAAACAACTGTATGGTAAACAACTTTATAAATCACAGGACTTAAATAAAATTAAAAACATTAATAATAAAAAACAGTATTTTCTATAGGGCCTGACAATAGTACAGCAGGTAGGTCGGTTGCATTGCACCACTGACCTGGATCTGATCACTGCAACCACATAAGTTCCCCTAGCACTGCTAGGAGTGATCCCTGAGTACAGGACCAGTAGTAAGCCCTGAGTGCAGCTTGGTGTGGCAGCCCTCCCAATTTTTATCAATACATACTGAAGACCAGAGAGATAGTACAGGCTATACTGAGAAGTATGTTTTTTTTTAATTATATTATGATACATCTGTAAAAACTTCAAAATGCTTAATGTATTGAGCACAATGTAGAATTTGTCTACATTGTGCCACTGTATATGTGATAAAATCATCTGGTAAAAATGATAAAAAACAATTAAAAATGCTGACACTTCACCTCAACATAGGATGAATTTTAATAGTCAATATTTCTGAAGTTTGTAAGGCTTCATCCCCTATAATCCTATATGTTACAGTTTAGCTTACTGTTTCAGGAATATATAATTCATTTTCGCCTCAATACTGATTATGTTTATTCCTCTATACCTGCCTGAATTTTCACTTTCACATCATTTCTGTCAGATACACAGTGCTTCATACATCTATTGTAGTATTCATTGAGTAAGTATTTATAGAATATTCACAATATAACAAGCACTCTTCAAGATACTCCGGAATACAGTAGTAACCAAAGTTAATTTTTTTTTTTTTTTTTTTTTGCTTTTTGGGTCACACCCGGCAATGCTCAGGGGTTACTCCTGGCTCTGCACTCACTCAGGAATAACTCCTGGCGGTGCTTGGGGGACCATATGGGATGCCGGGATCGAACCCGGGCCAGCACAGGCCGGCCGCGTGCAGGGCAAACGCCCTCACCCGCTGGGCTATCACTCCGCCCCCAAAAAGTTAATTTTTAAATGCTACACAAAATTGTCTTTTCACTAACTAAATAATCCTACTATTCATCACATTTATCTTTTCTTATCAATTTTTACCTTCCACATTTTATATTATTCCATATTTCATATTTTACATATGATTAACTCACACATATGTATATATACTTACACATATGTGTATATATGTGTGTATATATGTACACACATTATTACTAATTAGGCTAAATTAGAGGGTCTTTATATGAAAATGTCAGGCCTAAAACCTTGCAGGCCTAAAACCGTAGAATAAATAATGTGCTAAGAATTAAATAATGTTTTCTTGGTACTGTAAGCAATGCATGGAGTTCACGTGGTGACAAGGATAGAAATTAGGGGTTCCTATATGTAAAGAGAATGAGCTGCTCTTTGAGCTAGCTCCTTGGTCTTTGGGCCAAGGTTATATTTTTGGGAGATTTGATATATGCCCAAAGCACAATAACAAGAATAACATATCTCAAATATTTCCTTTACCCTCTTCTATAAAGTGAAACAAAATCAATCATCAGTCATGGCCCTAAAGATAAATTAAATTAATTACTGAATTAAACATGCTTAGTTAAACATAGAGTACTTAAAATCAACCCAATTTGTTTTGGGCCACACCTGTGGCATTCAGCAACTACTCTAGCTTTAGGCTCAAGGATCACTCCTCGCAGGATTCCAGGGACCAAATTGAGCATCCGGAAAGTTCAAACTCCCTACCCGTAGGGTTGGTGTTCTTTCTAGTCCCCAACACAACTTTTCATTCCTGAGATTTGTTATGAAGTCTATCACTCTTTTCTCCTTTGAGGCCCTTAAGCAAATGAGGTGTCTGAAATTTCTGAAATTCCTGAAATCTGCATTTTTAAGATCCTACCATTGCATATATATATGGTATCAACTCTACCAACTACTCTGATAGTGATTTTATCAATTGCTTCTATAGTGATTCTTCAATTAAAGAAAAAAAAATCTAGTAAATGATAGTCTGAGTGAATTCTATGTATGTAGAAGATTCTGCCCACTAATATAGAAATACATTACTAAAATATTTACAGTATCCAGTAAGCATGCATTAAACTAAATATCATTGCACTTTCAGTAACAGGAAACTTCAACTATTAACATTTCATTTCAAGTAAATAAATATAACGTTCAAGACTGTGTACTTAATGGACTAAATTCTCAGGATGGGGATTAAGGTCAGGATTTAGGTACTGAGCTAAGCAGCTCTTGGATATTTTGTTTCTATTTTTAATGCCAAATTTATAACAATGTACTAGCAAAAATGAGTAAAAATGATATGAAATGAATTCCAATATTAGTTATTCTTCTAGGTGTTTTAAGAAATTCTCTCTCCTGATGAAAATCTTATTCACATTTTAAGTATTTTTTCTATTAAGAGAAATATATGGGTAAAGTATTTTATGTATGAATGAGAATGGTTTACCTGCATCTGTTCTGTCCCAGGTCTAAAATTAGACAATTCAGATCTATCAGTTCTCTGCAAAAATAAAAAGTATTTCTCAAAAGTTTGGGAAGATAGATATTATGCAATCAAGTATTTCAGAGATCATTTCAAGTCACCTATTTCATGAATTTTCCAATTACTTCACAGTTTAGTGGAGTAAAAAAGTTCGGACATTGGACTTATTTATGTGTGAAACTGAGACTCCTGAAATGTCTTAAATGTCTAGGGTAACATAAGGTATTGACAATTTTTATAGTGTAGGTATTGTGCTTATGTTTTAATTTCTGAGTTCAATTTTAATATACCTGAATAGATCATATTTTCCTTCTTTATCATACTGAAGAATTGTCTTTTGCTCCAACTGTCATGAGTAATCATATTAAACCAAGCAGAGTATTTATGATAAAGAGATTGCTTTAATACTTGCTAACTGAGGTCTTATCCATGTTGTGCTTTGCTTTTAATATTAGACTCCTCAAATGTAAAATTGCACTACAACCTATATAATGAAATCATTGTAAGGATTATGTATATCACGATCACGATCACGATCTTCCCGTTAATCATCTATTTGCTAGAGCGGGCACCAGTAATATCTCAATATGTCCTGTCACATGCTGTAGAGCCAAGGGCATCGGCTTAGTACAGGAACATAAAGAGCCTCAAACCATTATATTAGGTCATGAGAATGATCTAATATAATTGTTACTGGCATTTGGCATATCAAATACAACACGAGCAGCTTGCTAGGCTTGCCGTGCGGGAGGCATACTCTATAAACACCTCCAAATAAAGCCTTTATTGATGAACCGCGCGGCCACTTGAGACGGGCTGTGATGGGCTGGTCGGCTGGGTGGAGTTCTGATGAGAGGGAAGTCCAATGTGGAAAATAGCGGCGCCCACGGAGTGGGGTGGGGGTCGTCTGACTTGTTGTGAGGTTCTGCCGGGGTGGTGGGCCAAGGCTGGAACCCACCATGCCTCCCGACTGCCTCATGAACGGCTGGGCACAGGGAGAGCAAGGAACCGCTCTGCCCCATGTCTGAGAGTCTCTGGACCAGCATACCTGGGCCGGATTGAGGTATATAACGTTTCCAAAAGAGCACTTCACATAGAATAGAAATAAATGCAGTAAATATTAAATTTGTATATTTGATGAATGAATGAATTAATTAAATTATTATTGAGGATAAAAAGGGATGTTAAATCAATTCATAAATAATAGATTTTTGCTATAATTTTATTAAATTCTCATTACTCTCTCTTCGAATTGTTAAAATGTCATTTTATTTTTTGGAGACTGTAGTATACCCAGATCAGTAGTTACTCCTGATGCATTCAGGAATCACTCCTGTCATATTCTGGGGATATCTAGATGTCAAGTATAAAACATGGGTAAGGACCAACCAGGAGAAGTACCCTCCCTGCTGTACTATCCTTCCAGCCCCTAAAATGTTTATTTTAGAAAAAATATTGATCATAAATCAATAATACTATTGGAGTTAGTTTACAATATGTATGCCTAGTTTTATTCTTCCTAGTGTAAAAAACAATGCTTTCCATCGTGGAGCTTCTGTGTTTTTAATTTTTTTTAACAGCAAAATATCCAAATTATAAAAGAAAACAGTAAACCCATTAGAATAGAATTGCCCACACCCGGCATGCAAATAAGTCATTAAATTTAATGGTAAATTTGGGCTTTTCCAGACTTCCGATTACTAGAAGCATTATTGCTTAGATTGCATTAAAGAGCCTAACCATATTTTTGACAGTTTATTCTGTGATTGAATTATAGTATCACTAAGTAAGGCACTCCTCAAACTGAAAATTGCCTTAATGTTGAAATGCTTTTTCTAACTGGTGTGAAGAGGTGGTGTTCTAATTTTATTTCCTCCACAATTACTGTGTCAGCTCCCTTGGAAATACAGCAAGGGTAGACTGATAGGGCTTTTTGCAGGTGTTTTATATAGAAACATTACTATTTAATCATATCTATGTGTAATGTTTCTTAAGGAAAACTTGATTTGTGAAAGGTATTTAAAAATAACTTATTTCTTTTAAAATGGCAGGAAACTATAAAAGAAGGACTTTTTCTTCCTTGCACTTTCAGTAACAGGAAACTCCAACTATTTAATCTCTGTTCTTGCAATGTATAGTACTTGTGGGCAGAGTGTGACCACAAAAAAAAATCCTTAACTATCATCATCACTGTATCAAGAAATTATAATTTAAAAATAATGAGCTTTCACAACATTAATAAATAAAGTTGCTGTTTATCACCTAAAGTGGCAGATTAATCTAATAATTTTCTATAAAGCTCAGAAAGAACACAAAAAACACACTCTTTTTAAGAAGAACTATATTGAGTTGATATAAAGTCACTATATTTCAAGACCTACAGGTCAAATGTCTGAAGCTTATATTTAAAATGATAAAAACTTATAGAAACCATATTAAAAAAGTTAGTCTTTAAAATTGACTTTAGGGTTAACCTAAAACCTATTATGCATATTTTGAAATTACTTTTCATGTCAAATCTAAATGTGTCTTCTTTTTGCTATGATCTTGTAGAATTGCATTCAAGGAAAACATGATAAAACTACCAGTAAAATTTAGGTCTGTAGTAAAATCAGTGGTCAATAGGAGAAAAATTAGCAGTGGGTTTTTAACTAATTCAATCTAAGTGGGGATTTTTTTTGTTTGTATCTAGTAGATTTTAGACTGTTGTAATGAGGAAGTACATGGGATACAAACACATATGTTACTAATCCAAGTAATACATAGAATGTTGTTCAACAAAGGGATAAGAAATAAAATTGTGAAAATTAAAATATATAGTTCTATCCTATGAGAAATCTATTAAGCTTGCTTCTAAAAATCATTAAAAGATAAAGTGTAAAGAATTAAAGGAGATATCCCAAGGAGGGATAGAAGTATAGAGAGTGATTATCAGAAGGAAAGAGGAATGTTGGTAATAAGATTAAAAGAAAAAGGTAATTGTTTGCAATCTTAAAATATTGGCTCACTACCACTCACTATCTTCTCGTTCATCATCAATTTGCTAGAGCGGGCTCCAGTAACATTTCCATATGTCCTGTCTCATGCTAGTAGAGCCCAAGGGCACCTGCTTGCTCCAGGAACATAAAGAGCCCCAAACTAGTATATTAGGTCATAGTAATGACCTAACATAATTGTTACTGGTATTTGCATATCAAATACGTCACGGGCAGCTTGCCAAGCTTCCCTTGTGGGTGGCATACTATTGTAGTCACCTCTAAATACAGCATTTATTGATGAACCATACGGCTGCAAGTGGCCACACGAGCCGGGCTGTGATAGGCTCATCTGCTGGATGGAGTTCTGGGTCGGATTGAAAAAAAATAACTGCTGCCGGGTGGGTGTTGATGTTCTGGGTTGTGATAGCTTGTGTGCTGGATGGAGTTCTGATGAGAGGGAGGTCGGATGTGGAAAATGGTGGCCCTCATGGAGTGTGTGTGTGGGAGGAAATATTGGCTATACATAATTCATTGCTGATTCTTCCTTCCAGCATCAATGTCCATAATCATCTATCCCTTTGATCAAGATATCTGTTATTTGTTGAGTTTTCAAATAGTGGTTAATTGCCACAGGCCAAAGGTCTTTGTCTCACTGCAAATAGGACAGTAAGCAGCTTTACAGTGCCCCATTTACAAATGATTCTCTCTCTCTGTATGTTGTATGTATACACACACACACATATATAGAGGGAGATACATATATAGAGTGATATTATATATAATATAATATTATGTAGTATATTACAATATTATTTAGAAGCAAATAGTGTGTCAGGGAAATGTCAACTGAAAGTCTTATCACAGATTCTCACATCAAGGAAAATAAATCTACATTTAAGTTATGCTTTAGTTTGTTTCAGTTTGGCACAAAAGAATAGATCATAGACGAACACAGGGAAACCTTTAGTAAGGAAGGAAATCTTACTAAAGTTATAGCATCTATTGATTACCTAAGTCATAAAAAGAACTATAGTCCTAAACTATAGTCCTAAACTATAGTCCAAAACGGAGGCAGAGATTGTGGGAGGGAATAATTAATGTACTGTTGACCATATCAGGGCAGTACATGAGCAGAGGATTTGCCTAATATAATTTCTATTTTAAGTGCATAGCCCTAATTATTCTGTGTCCAATGATTTAAAGATAGAGTAAAATTGGCTAGATGTCTGTTACATTAATCCATAGGTAAGAAAAGAACAGTGTCTTGAAAAATATTGAAAATAGTAACAATTGAAAAGGTTTGTGTGGATTGGAGATTTGTTTTAAGGGTAGAATTAATTTTAATTTTAATGAATCAATCTAAGGGTAGAATTAATTTAATTCTAATTTTGATTAACTGCAATACTTGCATGTTTAAATATCAACTTTTTATAATAGTGAATCTCAAAGATAGAATGTTAAAGCTTTTTAACTATTCTTTCAAAAAGAATAGTTTGTATTCTTCATGATGTTTTCTCATGCACACATATGCAACATAGACTATTAAAAGAGGTAAGAGGGTTAAAACATTCTTTGAATTTTTCATAGTGAATCTACTCTCTGAGTTCTCTTAACCAAGATAGATATTAGTCAATTATTCATTAATAAGACCTTGAATGACTTCTCAAATTAGCCCTTAACAGCTCTGAATTAAAGATTATATAGTTCCCTGCAATATTATTATTTTTAACAATAAAAAGTCATATTTAACAGATGTATAAATTTTACGTTATGTAACACAGTAGATAGTTATGCATGTGGTTTTGAAATAAGATATATCTATATATATGACTGCTTATATATATGACTGCTTATATATATAAATATAATTTAAATAACATATTTTGTATATATAATTGAAATATATAAAATTATATATACTACTGCTTGTGTGTTATATATTACATATAGACAATTATAAGATTTACCAGAAGTAATAGTGCATATGTAAATAAAGAAAAATTGAAAATTTTCCATTCTCAAAATATTATCAGAATTCCTTCTATATCATTCCAAATAGTAGATTGTTGCCTATGCATGTGTTTCGGGAGATGTTGAAATTGCAGTGAACATTAAATTACTTGATCATAATGTATCAAGCTTGAAAATCAAAATGTTGATTACCAATTTTTCAGAAATTAAAGGCAAAGTAAAGATTCTATACATGTATTTTAAATCAGTAGTAGCATACATAATGGATATTTCAAGTCTGCTTATCAAGCTTTAGGTGAAAAGGTTAGTTGAAAGTAAAGACTTGTGTTTGATAATCTTACACAAAAAATTATTCCACCAACGAAATGAGATATTCCTGAAAGACTTTACAGCTTGTACCAGAGCTACATTATAGTGAATAGGGGGCATTTCCCTTGTATAGGATTTACTTGGATTTGATCCCTGGAACCCTAAATGGTACACCAAGCCTCTCCAGGAGTAAACCCTAAGCACAGCCAGGTGTGACCCAAAAACCAATTTGAGAAGAAAAAATAAAAAGAACAAATTGACAGGCAGGTTGGCAGAAGATAACCTCAGTTCAAATAAATATGGAGGGTTAAAAACTCAATGACTCAAACACCATCTGGTGAAAAACATAATATTCTCACATACATTTCATGTCTTCTTGACATGTGTATTTTCACTATATACACACTTACATACATACAAACTTTCCCACAGGGACATGGCACATATACCATTAGAATGTGTATTTTACAAATAATTATTTCACAGATAATTTAGGCATTATCTGAAGTGATAAAACTATCCTTTATGTGTCTGCTTTGATTATAAAACATTAATCTAAGTTTTTTCTAATGGATTAATTTGATGAATTTCATATCAAAATAATCCAAGACTGCTATCATTTTATTTAATGTATGTATTTTAGGAGTTCAACAGTTGCTTGTCATGGGGAAAAGTTTGCAGTTTCTGCAATAGCCTTTATAGGTAGAACATTTAAGTTGAATTGAATCAGGATTTTAAATAGCAGTTGTTTCAAATTAAATAAAAATTGTTGGGTCATCTCAAATGTTAGGAAGTATAAATCTTATATACGTTTTTCCCCAGCATATGATATATCACATAAAAACTGATATTTTTTTATTCTAGAAGATAATACAAAACTGGGAAAAATAGAAGAAAAAATCTTTTTACATTTTCAAGTTTTCTGTTGAAAAGATTAATTAGAAACTTTAAAATTTGTAACAAAATTCTTATAAAATATCTCAATGAGATTTATCCGGCCCAGGTATGCTGGTCAGAGACTCTCAGACATGAGGCAGAGCTGTTCCTTGCTCTACCTGTGCCCAGTCATTCATGAGGCAGTCGGGAGGCATGGTGGGTTCTAGCCCTGGCCCGGCAGAGCCTCACAACAAGCCAGACGACCCCCCCACTCCACGGGCTCTGCCATTTTCCACATTTGGACTTTCCTCTGGTCAGAACTCCACCCAGCTGACCAGCCCATCATAGCCAGGCTCGCGTGGCATAAGCGGCGAGCAGTTCATCAATAAATGCTTTATTTGGAGGTGTTTAAAAGAGTATGCCTCCCGTACGGCAAGCCTGGCAAGCTGCTCCTTTTATATTTGATATGCCAAATACCAGTAACAATTATATTAGGTCTTTCCCATGACCTAATATAATGGTTTGAAGTTCTTTATGTTCCTGTAGCATGCCAATGCCCTTGGCTCTACTGGCATGAGACAGGACATATGGAGATATTACTGGTGCCCGCTCTAGCAAATAGATGATGAACGGAAGATCGTGAGATCGTGAACAAAATTCTTATAAAATATCTCAATGAGATTTATGCAGACATCATTCATTTTCTTTTAAGTTTGCCTATAAATATTTAGGAGCAAGAATTTTACATGTGGGGCCGGAGCGATAGCCCAGCAGGTAGGGCATTTGCCTTTTCACGTGGCCGGCCTGTGCCGGCCCGGTTTCGATCCCTGGCATCCCATATGGTCCACCGAGCACCGCCAGGAGTAATTCCTGAGTGCAGAGCCAGGAGGAACCCTTGAGCATCGGCGGTTTGACCCAAAAAAGCAAAAAAAAAAAAAAAAGAAAAATTTTACATGTGGTCAAACAACGGCAAAGGAAGACAAAAAATACTTGTCTATAGTTCCATAATAAAGTCAAGTATAGGATTAAGAAGAAGTGCAAAGCATTATGAATCATCCTTAAACTTACAGTTATACTAGATCACTTGTATCACTTATCTTCATACTGTTCATTGATTTGCTCAAGTGGGCACTAGTAACATCTCCATACTTCCTGTGGAGAACAAGTGTAGCCCAAGGGCATCTGCTCCTCACTACAGTAATGTGAAAAGTCTCAAACCTTTTCTTCTGGTCATGAGAATGAGGTCTATAATTGTTACTGGTTTTGTCATATTAAATGCAACATGGGTAGCTTGCCAGGCTCTGCCATGTAGGTGCTACACTCTCAGTAGTAGGCTTTCATCTCATGCATTTACTGATGAACCTCAACAGGGAGAGATCGAGCTTTTCCCTTGGGTGGAACTCTGAGGAGCTGTGGAGTCCAGATGTTGAGAATAACTGACCTCATGGTGTGGGAGTTTCTCTGGCATCTTGCTAGGCTCACTGGGATGAAGGGCCACAGCTAGAACCTGCCTAGAACTGTATACAGTGTATAAATGTGAAAGATCCTGGGAAGGACCTTGTTCTAAGTTCCAGTGTTATCTTAGACTGTCGGTGAAGCTGTGGGTCTGGAGTGTCTCTCTTCTGGTGGTGCTGGCTGTGGGGTTGGGAGCTCATAGCCACACCCACTGACATGGAGCTGGAGGAATGGGAGGATGAGCCCAAATCCCTGCTCCAAGTCTAGGCAGCTTGGCCTCCCTGTATATATGAGCAAACCCTAGGAGCTATGTTGAACTCAGGCAAGTGCTGCTGAGCCATTTACCACCCTCTGGATCTCTATGGGCTCTTCAATGTGGGGGCCGAGCAGCACAGCTGTGGGTCTGGAGTGGTTGGGTCTGGAGTGTCTCTCTTCAGGTCTTGCTGGCACAGTTGTGGGTCTGGAGTGTCTCTTTTCCGGTGTTGCTGGCTGTGGTGGTTGGGAGCTTGCAGCCACACCCGCGTCACGGAGGTAGAAGAATGGGAGGAGGATCCCAAATCCCTGCTCCCAGTCCAGCCAGTGTGCCTCCAACCTGTGAGTGAACCCTTGGAGCCATGTAGGACTCGGCCAGGGGACAGACTGAGTCATTTACCACCCTCTGGAACTCCATGAGATCTTCCACGTGGGGCCGAGCAGTGCAGCTGTGGGTCTGAAATGACTGAGTCTGGAATGTCTCTCTTCTGGTGTTGCCGGTGCAGCTGTGGGTCTGGAGATATACTAGATATGTTTAAATAATTCTGTTATGCTATTAAAAAGTAAGAAATATATTTAAAAACATTCTTCTAAAGTCTTATCAACAAATAGATACATACTTTAAAAACTATTTTATTATGTAAAATAGTTTTATTTTATAAAAGTGTCACTGTATCACTGTCTTCCCATATATCATCGATTTGCTTGAGCAGGCACCAGTAACATCTCAATATGTCCTGTCATGTGCTAGATAGCCCAAGGGCATCATCCCACTCCAGGAACATAAAGAGCCTCAAACTATTCCATCAGGTCATGGGAATGAGGTATATAATTGTTACTGGTATTTGGCATGTCAAATACGACACGGGTAGCTTGCCAGGCTCTGCCGTGGGGTGGGATACTTTGAGTCATCACCTCAAAAGTCGAAGCAATTATCGCAACCATTCAAGCTGGGCTGTGATCAGCTCTTCTGCTGGGTGGAGCACTGAGGAGAGGGGAGTCTAGATGTGGAAAATGGCGGCCCTCATAGTGTGGGGGTTCCTCTGGCTTCTTGTGAGGCTTTGCTGGGATGGTGGGCCAGGGCAGAACCCGCCATCACTCCTGGACACCTCGTGATTAGCTGGGCACAGGGAGAGCAAGTAGCAGCTCTGTCCCATGTGTGTGAGTCTCTGGATCGGCATACCTAGGCTGGATTTTTATTTTACTTATAAAAGTAAAATATTAAATATATAATGATTTTATTATGTAACTTTATTTAACATACATTTACTAGTCTTTCTTAATCATTTCCTACATAAGTATAATAAGCTGATGAACATAAAGAAGTACTAGAATCATGAAAATTGTGTTTGGTAATCCCTTCATGAAATTTCTAATGCAAGCTGATATAATTGCTAAAATGAGGTTTAAGATAATTTTGTTTTCATTAAGTCACAATTACAAGGCTATTTATAAATAGATATTAATTATACAGTGTTCAAACACCCATCCCTTCACCAGTGAAAATTTCCCAGCACCGGTGTCCCCAGTTTCTCTCCCAGCCATCCCCCACAGCCTGACAATATGGTGGGTACTTTACTTGCCTGCCTCTCTCTTTCTCTCTCTCTCTCTCTCTCTCTCTCTCTCTCTCTCTCTCTCTCCCCTCACACACATACACACACTGTGGTTTGCAATATAGACACTGAAAGGTTATTATTTGTATCCCTTTATCTACTTTCAATAGTCAGTTCCAGTCAAGCATTACCATTCCAACCATTATTGGCAAATCAGTTTCTTCTCTATCTTACCTATGCTCCACCCCACACACTTGCAATAGATTCCAACCATTCACAAGTCCTCCCTGGCCCCTGTTTTCCCTGGCCTTTGATATTAGTCTCATACTATATACTTTTATATTCCACAAATGAATGCGGTTGTTCTATATCTGTTCCTCTCTTTCTCAGTCATTTTACTCAGCATAATAGTCCATTTCCATTTAAAGGAAAATTTCATGATTTCATTTCTCCTAACAGCTGAATAATATCCCACTGTGTGGATGTACCATACTTTCTTTATACAGTCATCTGTTCTTGGGCACTCAGGAGTTGGGCTCCTTTTGTTGCTCATTTTCTAAGATCTTAAGCTGTGAAGTCAAATTATTTATGTGGGCCCTGTCTTCCTGATGAATGTTTGCAGACATTTAAACATTCCCTGTTAATGCTGCTTCAGCTGTGTTCCACAAGTTCTAGTAATTCATGTCCTAATTCTCATTTGTTTCCAGGAATCTTTTGATTTCTTCTTTGATGTACTCTCTAACCCACTGTTGTTCAGCAGTGAGCTGTTTAATTTTCAGGTATATGATTTGATTCTCCCTGTGTATGATTAGCTTCTATATTCATGTATCATGGTCTAACTTGATAGGTGATATAATTTCTATTTTCTTGATTTTAATGTTGCAGGGTTGCGGCTCACCTTGGAGAATGTTCCATGTGTACTGGAGAAAAATGTGTGTTTAGCTTTTGGGGAATGAAAAGACCTCTTTACATTGACTACCCCCCCATTTCCTCCTTCAAAGCCAATGTTTCCTTGCTGGGTTTTACTCTTGTTGATCTATCAGGAGGTGAAAAGACAGTGCTGAAGTTTCCAATTATAATTGTGTTACTATCAATGTACTTCTTGAATTATATTATCAGTTGTATTAAGTATTTTTCTGGCCCCTTATTGAGTGTGAATATTTTTAGGCTGTAATTTCTTCTTGATGTGCATATCACTTGATTATTTAGAAATAGCCTTCACTCTCCCTTCTAAACTTTTTTAGCCTGAAGTTTATGTTGTTGTATATTAGTATAGCAACACCAGCCTTTTTGTGAAGAGTAGTTTGCTAGAGAATTCTTTTCTAGCTTGAGATTTTGTTGATAATTGAGATTTTGTTTGCTCTGATTATTCAAATGTGATTCTTGAATGCAGCAGAATGTTGGATTCAGTTTTTAATCCATTTCACCACTCTGTGTTTATTAATTGGTGCATTTAGATCATTGACAGTGAGGGAGATTATTGTCTGGGGTTTTATGCCATCTTTCTTATAAGCTTGTTGTGTTTGTGGGATTTGTCTTGTCTTATAATAGCCCCTTCAGTGCTTCTTGTACAAGTTGGTTTTGAGGACTTTAGCAATATTACTGTGGGTAACATGTTGGCCTTGCGTGTAGTGAGCCGGGTTTGATCCCTGGCATCCCATAGGGTCTCCTGGACATCGCTAGGAGTAATCCAGGAGTAACCCCTGAGCATTACTATGTGTTACAAAAAAAAAAAAAAACGCTGGTTTTGTGTCTCTGAAGTTCCTGAGCTGTTGTTTTTTTCCATTATGTTGTATATTATTTCTTCAAATATGAATGAGAGTCTAGCTGGGTAAATTTTTTCTTGGTTAGGCATCATGACATTGAGTTTTTTCATTATATCCCATTATTGTATTAGGGTTCAGAGGATTCCATTTGATAAGTCTGCAGAAAATCTAAGGGATGTTCCTTTGTATGACATTTCCTTCTTTGGTCTTGGTATTTGTAGTATTGTTTATATCTACGTTATTCACTGTTTTAATTATGATATGTTCTCGACATCTTTTTATTAGGGTTTCTTTTATTTATTTATTTATTTATTTGTTTTTGGGCCACACCTGGCGATACTCAGGGTTTACTTCTGGCTCTTTGCTCAGGAATTACTCCTGGCAATGTGTGGGGACCATATGGGATGCCAGGATTGAATCTGCTAATAGTCTGCGAATAGTCTGCATGCAAGGCAAATGCCCTACCAGCTGTGCTATTGTTCCAGCCCCTATTAGGGTTCCTTTTAGCTATAACATTTGGGCTTCTTGATCTGGATTTCTGCATCCTCTAGCTTTGCGAACTTTTCAGCTATGGTGTCTTTAACTGTCATTATCACATTGATGTTGCCCCCCTGTTCCTCTGGGATGCCCAGGATGCTTATGTTGTTCCTATTAACTTCATTCCAGTGTACTCTTTCCTGCCCTCAAGGTATTTTCAGTCTTCCTGTTGTTGCATGAATGCTTTCTGAAGCTTATCTTCAAGCTCACTGATTTGGTCTTCAATGTTGTCATTCCACTGTTGAGAACACCCATTGAGTTTTTCATTTCATCTACTGAATTTTCTTATTAGTGACACTTTTGTTGTAGTTTTCTTATTTCTGCTCATTTTTCCTTTATGTTATTGACTGTCTGTTCCACTATTTCTTTCATACCCTCCTGTATTTTTTTGAATGTCCATTTTATTGTTTCTTTGAACTCATTAGATATCCTCACCATTTGTCTCTGAATTCTTCATCAGAGAGATGATGTGTATTGGTATTCCTTGTTCAGGCTTCAGAGATCTTTCCTTCATCCACTCCTTGTGGTGGAGATCTGCATTGTTTTCCCATGATGCTGTTGTAATCTCTAGTGGCTCCTTCCAGTGCACTACTAGTATCCCCCTTCCACTACCAAGTAGGACTCTGGGGAGGTTCATTAGATGGTGGTCTCCTCTTTCCCCTTCAAAGATATTACCTTCCTCTTTTATGCTATTGTGGAACCTGTGTAGGACCTTGGGCGCTGATTCAAGGAACGTGTTCTTTGGCCTGAACTTACTCTTACTTTTAAGTTGGAATTGTTTGGATTTTCATATTCTCCAATATTTTTGTGAGTTTGGGGGCTATCTTAATTAGAATAGGCTAATCAACTAATGACTTAATGTGGTCATTAGGTTGCCAAGCTACCCTAATGAGAGTCTCATATAATAGACCAAGATGTGGGCCCAATGCAGTATGGAAGAAAAGATTAACTTAAGGCCATGTGAGCTGATGCCACCAGTGAAGCCACACCTCCTGCCATGGTTGTGCCTGCAGGGTGAGGGCCCACACCTTGGGGCAGGTCCTGAAGTCAGTTCCAGTCCCATTGTTGCTTTCTGCGCTTCAAGGAAATATAGATTTCCCTTCTCCCCTAGGCACTTATCTGGAGACTTGGACTGAGTAGAGGACTTGAGTCTTTACTGGCTCTCATTCCACCCCAATATAAATTTAAATGAAAAACCTAGGCTATTGATGACCATTTGTCTTATTTAGTTGTTTGGGAAGAACACACAGCACACCAGCTTCCTAAAATTTAGAGGTTCTGACAATGCATCCAAATTTTCACAGCGAAAAGAGCTGTGAAAATCTTATCTGATTCGAACACATTTGAGTCTAATTAAAAGAGACACTATTTTATGCAGTTCTTGATATGCTGACCCTATCATAGAAAGTTTCTACATAACAAAAAATACTGCATGAGAAAGAGTGTTGATAGATAGTTCTTGAGATGGATGTATGAGGTCACTGGTTAAATGCTGAGGAGAAAATCTGGATATATTCCATGAAAAACAGCTGCTTTTGTAAAATGTACTGTCTTGAACACAAGTGGAATTAAAGTAGCTCTATCATTTTAAGGATTTCACAACTCTCAAAAAAGAAGTGGCCATTTGGATTCAAGCATTTTAGACATGCTGCCTCAGCATGAAAATATAATTTTCCTTAAACTAAATCAATAATGAAAAAATTCCATTGCAGTCAGAGCATGTACATTGTTACTTGAATTATTTACTTATTGATACTTGCTTCAGCCTCAAAATACAGATAATCTTACATTTCATGTTTACTTAAAATGAATGTATTTTGTATTATCACTTGGTGCAGGATTTTGCAAATTTCAAGTTGTTTAACAATGTCAATTTTCTAAATCGTTACTAATGAAAACACATTTTGTTACTATCAGTAATGTGAAAGAGGTTGTTATCCCCTTGAGTAAAAGAGCATATCCACATACTTATTTGTGTAGTTTTATCAGTGTTTGCTTCATTAAATTTTACTAGGTGGATAAGATTTTTCTACTAGTATGTCCAGTATAAATTTGTAATTTTTTAAATCACTATTGCTTCCATACAACTCTTACAAATCTGACTTCCTCATGGATATGTGGTAGAAACTCTATGAGCACTTCATGCATAATTCAATCTCTGAAGTTCCCATGATGCTCAGCATACTTCAGATATACCCCTCCTTAAAAAAGTTTATTCTACTGTTTTAATATGTCATAAGAATATTTTTCACTGTGAAAGAAATTAAGACAAAAATGTTCTCCTCCCCACCGTTATATAGCCTTAATAGGGTTGGTTCTTTAATGATTGTTTCCTAGATATTAATTGATCCAGTTTGCCTATACCATGCTCCATTTGCTTCCCTGATACCTCTGCCTAGGAAATAACCAGGAGGAGATGCAAGTCCTAGGAGCAGCAAAGCTGTTGCAGAGCTGAGGAGAAATAGGCACATTGCCCTGAGTCCCAGCTGTAGAGATACCAAATCTGACATACAGCAGGTGCACCAGACTGGCTGGAATTTGGAAGCATTCCCTGAACAGGCCATGCCTAGAGGTTTTGTACACCAAATCCTTCCCTCCCCAAGGGCAATGTTCTACAGAAGCAGCATTTCAATGAAATCAGCAGTACCCTTATATTCTTGAGCCAGATTCTTGAAGTTAGTCTAGGTATAAAGAAACTAGAGAAGGAATGGACCAGATATGAGTGAATGTACTGCCTGGAACCCTGTTTGAGTTTAAAACCCAGGCAGGGGTTTTAAATTGAGCTGTGGTCTCAGTTATTTAACTGTCCTGTTACCATTGCAATCCTTGCTGACTAGTAAGCTATGTTGCTGGAAAGACTCAATTTTCAACCTTATTAGAAGAACGGTCCTCATTCTTCAGAAGGGTACCCTGGTCTGAGGTGAGAACTCTCCAAGTAGTGATAAGTTAGCCTGTCTGTTGTGAGTGCAGGATGGATAGTTGCTAGTTGCCAGTGGTAGAATCTTATCATCACCCACAGAAGCATAGCGTTCCCTGGCTGACTTATGTGAAATGGGGAGGAGAGAAGTATACTCCAAGGAAGTTTTCGTTCTACCCTTTCTACCCACTTCAGTCACTTAGGGAAGTTCCTGGAAATTTTAGAACTATGAGAGTTTATGATGACCCCCTGTAAGGCACTGAAAGTAATTAAGGCACTGACACTCATGTCTCGCCAAGCCTACAAGGTAGCCATCAAACTTTTCCTGGAGTTCACTTGTTCTATATAAGGTGGGTGGGTGGGGGAGTTAGATGATCTCTATTCACCATAGAAAAGAGAAATTGAAAAGAAAGTTATTCCTAAACCATACCTAGCTCTCTGGTTCCTCACAGAGAAGAATTCCAAGATGTGATGAATACTGAAATAAAACAATTTTATTGGGGAAATAAAGAGATGGAATGAGAAGTAGATTTGGATATATGCTCAGTAGAAGAACACAGCTTCTCTAGAATGGAGAGAGCAAAAAGTAGACTTTGGGGGAATGATAAATATGGATAGTTTCCATAAATGCCTTTGTCCCAACTTCTTTACATTAGTGGGAATTAATGGGGCTTTACCTGGGAAAAAGACTTGAACTTCTGTTTGTTCACTCTTACTACCAAAGCCTTTTTTTTCAAGGCATTTCTGGAGTCTCCCTTCTCAGCTATTTATCAATGCTTGAACATGAAATTATGCATCACAGTGTTTTACAGACCCAAACATTAGGATTGCTTTTGGGTTTAGACAATTTTTTTCCAACAGACATTCTTCTTGTCTGCAACACCAGCTTGCTAAGGATTTGTCATCTTCTATCTGCAAACTTGGTAGTAATCTCTTCAGATCCTGATAGTCCTGCTATACCACATGCATTAGAAAAAGGATACGTGTTTTCGTATAATTTTATTTTTTGCTTTTTGGGGTTATTATGTACACCCGGTGATACTAGGGGTTTCTCCTGGCTCTGCCCTCAGGAATTACTCCTTGCAGTGCTCAGGGGACCATATGGGATGCTGGGGATTGAACCCTGGCCGGCATGGACAGGCCACATGCAAGGCAAACCGCATGCAGCCCTACCCGCTGGACTATTGTCCGACGCCCCATTCATATAATTTTATTTGTGTTTGTGAATATATATATATATATATATGTATGTATATATACATATATGTATATATACATATAAATGTAAACTATGTCATATTTGCAATCATATGTAATCATAGTAGATATACTTTTATATCATTATGTGGAATCAATTTATAATAAGTATAACATATTTTATAACAGTTGGTAAAATGCACAAATACAGATATTTTAAAAGCAAATAGCTTTTGAAACAGATAGAAAATAATGTGATTCATGTTTTTTTTTTTTTTTTAAGTTCTGGGCTTACAATATTAACTCTAGGAGAACTTGCAAGTTTTTAATTCTGTCATCAGTTTCTTTGTAACTATGTAAAAAGGAAGGGAGAGGGTTAAAATTGTGATGGGTGTGGTTTTAGAGTTATACTCAAAGAAAACCATCATTAATAATGTTGTAAATGTCAAAACTCCAATCAATAAAATGAGTTGATAAGGAAGGAAAGAAGATTAACGAGAAGTACATATTACTTTGGGTAGAATTAATTATGGATTTGGATATAACCAGCTATATATAGTAGAAGAGGGTCTATGTAGTCTGTGGTAAAGACTTACAGAATCATTTTATTCACTTCATTTCTGGTTTTTCTCACCAAATCAGAATATTTAAGAGAAGGAACATGTTACAGTTAGAGAGATTATGGGACAAAAGTACCACCCCCCCAGTAGTGTGTATTGGATAAAACACTTCCAGGAATCTAAATGATTCTTTTTTTCCTTTTAAAAAATATGATACCACCGTGAGATAAATAATTACAAACTGTTCATTATTAGTTTTTAGTCATAGAGTGTTCCAGCACCCATCTCTCCACCAGTACACATTTCCCACCACCAATGGCCCCTAATTCCTTCCGTCCTCCCACACCCTGCCTCTAAGGCAGGCACTTTGCCTTCTCTCTTTCTCTCTCTCTCTATTGCTCTATCTCTCTCCCTTCATTGTGGCTTCAATATGTACATTTAGGGGTTATTATGTATATCCCTTTGCTCAGTTCTAGGCTGGTAATAGCATTTCCAACAATTATTAGCACATTGGTTCCTTCTCTGTCTTACCTAACCTGACTCCCACACACTTGTGGTATATTCCACCCACTGACAAGATCCACCTTTCACTCCTAAACCCACTTTATATCCACATGCTCACTCATTTATCATTTGAGAAGTACTGACTGAACCCGTATTATCATATATTTGAAGCATCGTGGGACAGGCTAAGTCATTGGTTTCTTAAAGTGGCATATTACTGCTGAATAAAATAATTGAATGAAAATAATTCATCATAAATTTACTATTAAGATTTCTGTTATGTGCCAATCTGTACAAAACAGAGGTGGATTAATATTAATAGCACAGTTAGAAATTAAAGGTAGTTGGACTAATATAGCCTGTCATTGCTGTTAGAATCAGCACTGCTTAAGATGATAACATGTTAGGGAGGGCAGAGGTCTTGACTTTGGGCTTTTAGGTAAAATTTAAAAGTGAAAACCAAAGGTAGATTGGAGTAGACAGGTAGCTATGTAATTATGTTCCATTTACTTTTAATTTTGCATTCTTCCCTTTTACCCCGTATGAGGTCAAATGGCTAAAACACCACCCTTCACAGTCCTTTAGACCTAATCTACCACTAAATGAGTCTTTGGGACATTCCAAAGACCTATATGAAAACCCATTTGAGAAGACCCCATCTGAAAAAAAACAGAATATCTTTGATATGTATAATTCCAGGTCTCGATCATGGCTGGGTCTCCTGGGAGAAAAGGTCTCACTACTGGAACAAACACCCTGCTAAGAATGATAAAAATTGAAAAAAGGCCATAAACAGCTTCGTGTTCCACTCTTGGCAACCACACTAGAAAAAGACTTTGGGGACAGTTTGGAAAACTATATAAACTAGTTTGCAGAGGCTAAAGTTCATTTGACCCCATTCTGGGAAGGGCCTGCCTCTCTCCCTGAGATGTGAACTATTTTGCTTATGGCACACATTCTACGTCTTGGATATTTGCTGCAGATCTACTTGCAGCTCTAATTGGCCCTCTCCACTCCAGAGAAGCCCACACTTTCTTGGACACAATACTATATCTCCCTTTAATCCAAATTAAACTTCTCTTACTTCAAAACAACAGAAAAATAATCCCTACCGAATTGAAATATTTTAGCATTCCAGTCTTACACTTACAAATTATGCTCTATTTTTAGTAATCATGGTCTTACACAGAAACTACCTAAATATTTCTTGAAAAAAGTTACTTATGACCATAATACCCTAAAGAACCCTGTCATATATATCTTTAATAACTTCATTTTTGTATATAACAGTTTTCACAATTTTCTTTTACTGAAATATTTTTGATAATAGTATGACTATCAAAACTATTTAATAAAAAATTTTGTTAATGAAATTTTTTTTTCTTTTTTGAGGGGGTCACACCCAGAATGCTTAGGGCTTACTTGTTCCGCTGGCTCGGGAAGGAATAGGGGCGGGCATCCTGTCTGGTAATAGGTTTCAGCCCTGAACTATTTTTTTTAACCTTCATAGTAGGGAGATTATGTCAGAGGAACATAAAGAGCCTCAAAATTATCAAGTTGGGAATGAGGTCTATTTTGTTATTGTTTTTGGCATATAAAATACCAAGGTAGCTTCCAGGATCTGCCATGCAGATATCATACTTTGTAGTTATCTAGATCTCCAGCAACTAGAGATGAGATCAGGTGTTGAGGCCACTAGAGGGTGGCTTGCTAGAGGGGCTCAGGATGCAGACTTTATCAGTCCTACTTCCAGTGGGTCCCAGGTGGAGAGTGGCGGGGGGGGAGAGTGTCCAGTGAAAATAAATGGTAAGTAAATAATATTGTTTGATAAAACAAAATGCATTTGCCATTTTGTTGTATCAGCAATGTAAAATAACTCATTTTGTATATACTAAGGGAGCAGACTTGGGGAGTAGGGAAAATGTGAAATTGCAGAGGGAAAGTCACATTAGGTGGGATTGGCATTGACTCATGGAATGGCCCAAAATAGCTGTATATAAACAACTGTTCAAAAAATAAATAAATGAAAAACTAAAAACTTGTAATACAAATATACTGAATTTAATGAAGTGTCCTGGAAAATTATAGAATATATCTCTAAGTGACTTTGGTGTTTTTTTTCAGTACATAATGATGGTTTCTGAGAGGACCCAAGTGATAGTAAAGTGGATAGGTGCTTTCCTTGCATACAAACAGAGTTGATCCTTGGCATAACATTTATGTCTTGAGTTTGGCCAGAAGGAATCGCTGAGTGTAGAGCCAGGAATAAGCTCTGATTATAGGTAGTTTTGCCTAGAAACAAACAGAAAAGATTTTTTTTAAAGTGTGGAGGCTGGAGTGATAGTTCAATGAGTATAGCTGTGTGTCTTGCACACACTATATGGTCCCAGGTAGCACCAGGAATAATTCCTGAGTGGAGAGCGAGTCAAGCTTGAGTATCACTTGGCTACCCAAAAAGAAAGGAAAAATGTGTTCATTTTCCTACTCATTCTTCATGCAACACGAAAGAAACTCTCATTCTCGAATAAAATTTACAAAAACATGTTCTCTGCTTTCATTCTCAAAGAGACTGGGTGTATAGTCTTTACTTATTAGGTAATATTACTTAAAAGTTATAAAATTATTTTTTTACTTTATTTTTTTTTTTAAATTAAGCATTTTGTTATACCACCATGAGATATACAATTACAAAGTTGTTCTTGTTTGGAGGTTTCGTGACATAGTGTTCCAGCACGCCTCTAAAGCAGTGTTTTATCTCTTTCCTTCTGTCTCATCTCTTCTTTCCTTCCTACAATAGTGTGGGTACTGCACATACACTTAGAAGCCATCATGTGCAATTTTTTTTTGCCTGTTAATGCTCAGTTCTATGTTGGTATCAGCCCTTTAGACATTTATTCACACATATTCCCTTCTCTGTCATACCTAACCGCTGACTCCCCATGTTTGCAGTAATTTCCACTTTTGGTAAGATCACCTGATATATTTATGTCATGCAAATAAATGCAGTCATTCTATGTCTCTCTCTTTCCTTCTGACTAATTTCACTCAACATGATCCTCTCCATGTCCAACCATTTATAGGCAAATTTTGTAACTTCATTTTTCCCTAACAGCTGCATAGTATTCCATTGTGTAGATGTACCACAGTTTCTTTATCCAGTCATCAATTCTTGGGCATACTGGTTGTTTCCAGGTTCTGGCTATTGTGAATAGTGCTGCTATGAAAATAAAAGTGCGTGGGCGTTTGCCTTACACACGGCTGGCTCATGCCGGTAGGGTTCGATCCCCCGCATCCCATATGGTCCCCCGAGCACCGCCAGGGTAATTCCTGAGTGCAAAAGTGCGAATTGTGTTTCCGCTTACAAAATATTTTCTAACAATTCTTTTTTTTTATTTCTTTTTTTTAATTTTTTTTTATTTTTACAATTACAAAAGATATACAATTAAAAAGTTCATATTTGGGTTTTGGTCATACAGTGTTCCAGCACCCATCCCGCCACCAGTGCCCATCTCCCACCACCAATGTCCCCGGTTCCCTCCCCCTTCCCCAGCCCGCCTACATGGCAGGTTCTTTATTTCTTTCCCTTTCTCTCTCTTTCTCTTTTCCTTCCCCTCCAGACTATGTGATTGCAGAACATGCATTAAAAGGTTGTCATGTGTATCCTAACAATTCTTTGGAATATACTGTATATTATTGTTTTTTCTTAACTGTAGAATCATGATTGTATAATAAAAATATAAAATATTGAATAATTTAATTTTACTAAAGTAACTTTATTTGTTGTTTTCTTTGTTGTTTGGTACAAAACCTAGTGGTGCTTATGGACTTTGTGGTTCTGAAGATTGAATCTGGGATACTAAATGCAAAGCACAATTTCCAGCACTTTGAACTATCTTCCTGATGGCTTAGTACCACTAACCACAACAAAAAATAACCCACAATAGCAGATACTGAGTGGCTACTGAATCTGTTGTTTAATTGTTTTTGGTGGTACTCAGAGACTATTGAGTGTTCATAATGAAATCTAGACCTTTCTGAGGGCAATATATATGCTCCAAATGATTGAAATATTTCTCCAGCCTACAAAGTAATAGTTTAAACATCAAATGTTGTTTTGGGGGACGTGGGGTGGTTTGCACAGCACACCTCATGTGTGCTTAGGAGAACATATTCGAGTGTGAACAATGGAACCTGATTCAGTGGCATGCAAGGAAAGTACCTTAGTTGCTGTGTTATTTCTCTAGCCCAACTTCATTCATATTCAACTTTAAGAATATTTATTTAAATATTCTTAATTAAAGAATGCATGGTAAATGTGTTTAATAAACAAAACAAAATGCATTTTGGAAAAGAATATGCATATAAGGAAAAAAATAGAGCTAAAGACTAAGAATACAGCTCAGCATAGACATTAACATACACCTTTTTCTATTTTATGGTTCTTCCTTTGTGCAGATTTAATCATTTTTAAAGTACTATTTTGCTGGCCTTACACGACTATAAGTTAGGGTTCTAAGGTCAATGGTAAGTTTAATGTATATTAAATAAATGTGTGTGTCTTTTGTGAAAGTTATCAGTCAACTACTGATAGATCAAATGCCCTCTCTTCTTGATGTCTATGAATCTGATAATCAACACTGTGTGTGTGTGTGTGTGTGTGTGTGTGTGTGCTTAATGTACCATTCCTGATAGGCCTCATTTGACTCAAGTCTGTTGATAATTGATACTTTTGCAAGGAGAGTGTTTTTAAATACCTGAATCAAGACTTTCATAGCATTATCACTTACTATTTCTTGACAGCTAATGAAGTGGCAAGGCAGGACTGATAAACTCAGAGCCTATCAAGAGAGTCAAGAGCAGCATTTTTTGAAATTCTGACTTACTAAATGAGGTAGAAGTCATTAAAATCATCAAACAAACTCTACAGTGAACTTTTCAACTAATGTCTTGATTTTTAAAACAGGGATATATTCTCACCTTTAATATTTAAAAAATTATTTTAAGAACCCAACAATTATAGTCGGGAAAGTTAGAAATTTTTCTGTTTTGTTTCATGTGTATTCAAAGATATTTGCTCTTATTTTAAAGATAAAATTATTTTTACATGATCAAACCTGAATTATAGACTATAATGATATTTGTATATAGAGATTGACAGAACTGTCTCCTCTACATACAAAATAAATATCAGAAAATTAAGTAATTAATAAATCAATGCACTTTTTAAAAGTTCCATTAATTTCTGTTGCTCACAGATAACTTCTCTGAAGGCAACTAAGTTAAAACTTAGTAAACTAATCCCTCTTTCATGTGTAAGGTTAAATTTTATCTTTTTTATCCTTCAGATTTAGATTATAGGGTGAGTCTTAATTTGAATGCGTATTGTGGATAACATTAACTTAAAGATCATTTTACTTTAAAATGTTCATTTTTTATAATTTTAATTTAATATTGAATGCCAATAGAAGCCTGAACAAAGATCCTTTTAAATAACTAAGATATGAAACAGAATTAAGACAAAGTTTTGGTCTCTGAATTACTAGTTTATTGCTTAAAGCACTAAATTAACCAAAAATCATAAAATCATATCATTAAATAAAGACATAGACTTTTGTTCTAAATTTTACAGATATCTCATATAAGACTATGACCTCATATTAGAATGCAATGCTTCTTGGGTGTTAACTATTTTTGTTCACATTCAATGATTTATATGCCTCATATAAAAAAAAAGACTTCAAATCTCAAATTATTATTCTTGAAAGAAAAGTATCACTTGTAGCACTTGTCTTCCTGTTGATCATCGATTTGCTTGAGCAGGCACCTATAACATCTCCATACGTCCTGTCACATGCTAGTGTAGCCCAGGGATATCTGCTAGCTCCAGGAACATAAAGAGCCTTATACCAT
This sequence comes from Cryptotis parvus, assembly GCA_021461705.1. NCBI lineage: Eukaryota > Metazoa > Chordata > Mammalia > Eulipotyphla > Soricidae > Cryptotis > Cryptotis parvus. The sequence continues at coordinate 1,488 of JAJIBD010004765.1, read as the reverse complement.
TCCATCAGGTCATGGGAATGAGGTCTATAATTGTTACATCAAATATGACACGTGTAGCTTGCCAGGCTCTGCCGTGGGGGGGGGTACTTTGTAGTCATCTCTAATCTCGAGCATTTATTGATGAATCAGGCTGTGATTAGGTCTTCTGCTGGGTGGAGCGCTGACGAGAGGGGGAGTCCAGAGGTAGAAAATGGCGGCCTTCAGGGAGTGAGGGGTTCCTCTAACTTCTTGTAAGGCTCTGCTGGGGTGGCAGGCCAGAACTAGAACCCGCCATCCTTCCCGGGCACCTCGTGATCAGCTGGGCGCATGGAGAGCCGGTAACAGCTCTACTCTGTGTATGCGAAGTCTCTAGATCAGCGTACCTGGGCTGGGTTTGAAAAAGACTGCTGCAGGGGTGGGTCTGTGGATGAGCCGGGCTGTGATCAGGTCTTTGGCTGGGTAAAAGTAAAAGAAAAGTAAAAGTAGAGTAAAAAAGAATACGAAAAGAAAAGTAAAAGAAAAGTAAAATATTTATATCATGCATTAATCATTTTGTAAATTTCTTGCAAGCTTTATTTTTTGACATGTTTTATCAAAAATTTATAACAGGTTCAGCAATAACAGGAAAGGAGCAAAATTTTAAATCATAATTGCCTATAAATTTATTTAGAATAAATATTGAACGAAAAGCTAGAGTGCATATCTAAATTTGATCTCTATAATTATCAATAGTAAAAGTCAGTTAGACTCCTTTGTAAATGGAAGTAATATGACTTTCTGACCTACAGGTTCTTTAGATCTTTAAATCAACAATTACCTAGTTAATCATTTATTCTATGTATAATTAGATTCATTCTCTACTAACCTTTATATATCAAACAAGTAGAGCATGTACCTAATACGCAAGAAGGATAGTGGCATTCATTTATTGCATTTGGGGTCATGGTTGAAAGGTGAGGAGAGTACCAGCTGCTAAATTCAAGGCTTTCATGAAAAGGCTTTCATGAGAGAATTTTTTCCGACCTCTAATTCTATTTTTGAAACAGGGAATAGGGAAAATAAACTAGAAGCAGTAGAGACAATCCAGATTTCAAGAGGAAAAAATTAAGGTTTTTTTTGATAGAATTGACTACAAGAGTATGCTACCCTTACGCAGAGCCTGGCAAGCTACCGTGTCGTATTTGATATGCCAGATACCAGTAACAATTATAGACCTCATTCCCATGACCTGATGGAATGGATTGAGGCTCTTTATGTTCCTGGAGCAAGCAGATGCCCTTGGGCTCTACTTAGCATGAGACAGGACATATGGAAATGTTACTGGGGCCCACCCGAGCAAATCGATGATTAACGGGAAGACAGTGATACAGTGATACAGTGGATAGAATTGTTAGAGAATTTAAAGACAAATGATAAAATCAGGCAACAGAGGGTGATTAGGAATTATACTAATTTTTATTTTTTAATTTTTTTCCTTTTTTTCTTGACCACAATCAGCAGTGCTCAGGG